>MU183912.1:151796-232038 GCA_016904865.1 Pissodes strobi
ACCTCGTGCTGCAGCGCAGCTAAATGATTAATTAAGCAATATCTTTCCATTAATTATATCGTCCACCGCGGTCACTTTCATACCCAGAGAAGAAATTGGGTCGCACCTTTCGTAAGAACGGAATCAGTCCGCATTGTTTTGAAGGATGTTAGTTCGTTCAGAAGTGCTAACGTTAACAATACTCTCATTGAAGAGAAACACTATACTTTTTAAGCATTATTCATCGAAAAATGCTGATATGATAACCAAAAAGCATTTATTTAATATTTAAAAATTCACATTTTATGGGAAGAGTAAGAAATCCCATTGAAAAAAATATGGTAAATATGTGATAGTTGCTAAAAGTCTATAAAGTAGAAAGCAAGTAGTAAAATATTAGCAAAAGTATTGATGTCGTGCTGCACGGGTCTTGTAATACACCACGTCTACACAAAAATCTCAACATAGTACACTAAACAAGTTTGGAAAACGGCCATTTGCACACTAGTGTGGCAAGCGAAAGCCACAAGTCGTACGAGTGTGCAAAGAGGTTTTCAAACGAGTTTTTTTCAAACTTTCTTACAAAAATCTTGTCAATAAATCAACAAAACCGTGACTGTTACTATGGGGCGTAGCCTATTTGAAATGCTGCAGATTTTTGACGTTATTGTGACAAATCCAAAGAAAAAGAGATAGTTAGTAGAAAATGCGTGTACAAAGATGACATCCATCTGCAAAATATTTTGCGCACATCGTGTACAATGTTCGACTTTCAGAGCGAGTTTTCCGTTTGCATAAACAAGTTTCTTACCTTCCCTTCTATATCTCACACTTTTGGCTGATTTGTTCCGGTGGGATGTACCAAACTTGATATTTTGTAATGATGATCGTCAGTGCTGTTAATTCGTACATACATCTATTAACGCCCGTCACTTACTTTATCTTCTACATGTTATTCGGCTGAGTTTTTACTTTTCTGTCTTACTTCGTGCCTATCCAGCCGACTCTTTTTAATAAAAAATGAACTTTCTTCCTAGTGAATAACCTGTATTTTATTTCCTGATCCCTGCTTTAACATGATATGAAATATGAAACACGCGTCGACTATAATGGTTATTAAAATTCTTAAAAAAGTTTAGCCGTTATTTAATGCTAAAAAAAATTCATCATAAAGCCCGTATATTATATTACAAAATAATTTGGAAGAAAATTTGACGCCATGCGGTTAAGATCTCTCGAATTTCAATATAGGTTGTATCCTCTTAAAGAAAAGATAATTTGTCCATGAAAGTAGGAGGGCTAAGAGTACCTCGTGTTGTAATCTATAAAACTCCTGCTCTCACATTCGAGAAGGACCATCATCTATCAACTGTCAATCATAAAGAACCGTTTTTTATTAACTTGATAAAAAATAATAAATCATACACGTTCGTTTTCTAGTGATAGTTGGTCGAATAAGTTCGTGGCTTGTTCTTCTCCATGAGCAAAGTTGTCAAAATTCTAATTAACTTAAGGCCTTTGGTCCTGGATTTCTGCTAATTTTCTTAGTTTATAACAATCTTGTTTTTAGGAGTAAAAAATAACTTTCAAATGACACTTCTCCGTGTGGTTTGTACAGGATTCATAAAACAGGCCTACCGTTTACATATATTTGATCTTAGACCTGGCATTTCCTAGAGATAACCAGTAAAACAATACGTGTTGTATCTTTATTTAAAACCTTATGCTGCGAAATTGTTAATACTCTAAGCAACTTAAAAACATGACATCCTAGCTTCCGGCATTTTTTTTTTTAAATTAGAAATATATTGTTTTTGGGACTAAAAGAATCAACTCGTAAATGACACCTTTATATATTCGGACCTAAAATTTATTTTATTTAATATTGTATCTCGCTAGATTCTACAAAATTCTTGCGTCCTTATAAATGGGGTATTTCATTATAGATATATTATTTTGTGTAGGATTAAATGCAATAGTTAAACCAACAAAATAAATTGAATCAAAGTTATAGACCATAAAACATTTCCGGAACAATGGATTAGGAGGAGAGGACCTACTTAATGGCCTGCACGTTTCCAGATTTGTCTTCGCTGGACTTTTTTATGGAGCTGTTTAAAGATCAAAGTTTTATATTATCTAACACCAAAAATGCTTAATAATGTTATAGGGCACTTTGAACAATGTCTCTACTACTGTATGGAGGTCGGTGTTGTGCATTTTGAAAATTTGATAAAGTGAAATAATTGGTAAGTGAATTCGATAACATCACTTTTAAACCTTAATTTCTTAAAAAATCATGTGGCATTGAAAATGTTACCTGGAATCTAGAAATGGTGAGAGGAAAGGCCACGACACTTAGGCCCCATTGGACCCCCCGTGCATCCTCCCTAGGTCAAAATATCCGTCTAGGCCATTGCCCAGCCTAGTGTTGTGAAAAAGGCGGTGATGTTGCCCGAGGAGGCTGTTCTGAGAAAAGCCATGGTTTGCCATCGTTCATCCAAATTGGATTCCCTTGGTCTCGAAACAGCATCGCAATCGCAGAGAAGATGCTCTACTGTTTCGTTCTCCTGTTCACAGCCTCGGCATAGAGGTGTCTCGCATATTCTCATTGTGTAGAGATGTTTCCTTAGATGGCAGTGTCCAGTCAGAATCCCCGCCATGAGTCGTAGGTTCTTCCTTGATATACCCAGGTGTGCCTTTGCTGAAGACTCATTGGTGTAGCTTAGTAGCTTAGTGGCTCCCTGGCCAGTCGACAGTTAATTGTTTCGTCCCATCTTGCCCTAAAGTCTTCATGGATGATATTTTTATCATATGTATCAACGTCGGGATAGGTAAGTTTGAAGGGCCGGTTCCCATAATGTTTAAACCGGCTGCGTTTCTAGCCAATTTATCCACTAATTTGTTACCTTCGCACTGTGCATGTCCTTTAACTCAGCAAATAGAAATTCTGTTTTTGCGGGCGGCATCTTCCGGTGAACTATGGATCCGGCTGTAAGTTTATATCTTTTCAAGGTCAGTAGGTAGTGCTTGTTTACTGTCCGTATAGATTTTAATGGTCTATTCCTCAGTTTTCCGAAAAATCTCTTTTACGGCTAGTTCATACTGAACTATGCTTGCGTGTCCCTCAATAGACCATTTGAGTTCAATTGTCAAGCTTCAGGAGTAAATTCCACAATCTAGCCTGCTCCTTCCAGGGTGTTTGAGCCATCTACGAAAATGTTCACCACACCTTCGGTTATAGGCTTATTTGGTTTTATTTGTTCAAAATTGGGAGGTATACTGTCTGCGCTGGCCTGCAGTAGTGGCAGTCTTCTGACTGCCCCTTCCCACAGGTGGCGCCTGGTCTCTCCGCATTTTATTCTGGATTGCACACCAACGAGTCTGAGCCTTAGCAATGTAGTCAGAGCAACCTCCTTTAGATAAATATCTAGGGGCGGCAAGCACAACATTACTTTCATGGCTTTGGTTGGGTTGTTTTCATAGCTCCCGATATGGATAGGTGGGCAGTTGTCTGAAGCATTGCATTTTTTTGTTGCCTCTTGGGCTACCGAACTACGGCTCCATAGGCAATCATGGGTCTTATGACAGTAGCATGGATCCACATTAAGATACCGGGTTTCATCCCCCAGATTTTTCCCACAGTCTTGCGGCACTGTTCATAAGAAATGTATGCCTTATTTAGTCTTCGTTCTAAATGAAGATTCCAAACTAACCCCAAGGTGTTTTACCTCAGACGCAAAATTTAGTTGTATGTTTAGGGGGGTCGGAGGCCATAGTGGCACCGTCCTCCTTTTTCTGGTAAAGAGCACCTTCTCCGTCCTCCTAGGGTTTACAGACAGATAGTACTCCTTACACCACTCGTCAACCAAACGAAGGGTACTCTGTATACGGTTGAACATAACTCTTTCGAACTTTCCATTGAGCAATATCGTAAGATCGTCTGGATTGTTGTAGAATCCATCTGAGTTGAGGCGAAGCAAAAGGCTGTCGATAACAAGGTTCCATAGCAGTGGCAACAGAACGCCTCCCTGTGGGCACCGGGCAACGGTGACTCTCACTACATTGTCTTCCACCCTAATTTGCACGCGTCTCTTTGAGAACATGTTGAAAATCCAGCCACTAACAGCAGGAGGAACGCTCCCGTTTGTTAAGGCTGCATTGATTTTTCCAAAGGTGGTTTTATCAACCTCCCTCAATATCAAAATGTTAGTAAATTGTATAACATCCCTTCCGATTTAAGATTTTTTAGGGTGAAAGTCACCTCCGCTTAAAGGCTGAATCTCGGGCAATGACTATACCAAAAATATTACTCCCTTGAAATTTAAGCTGACAGATCCTACCTTTTTTCTGTTTTTCACTTGTAAGACAGAGACCTTGGGTGGAAGCTTTTCGGTGGGCCAACCTGTATGTATATATTTTTAAGACAGTCGGGTCGTTCTTTAATTTTGCATTTTATAAATCACTGTTGGCCACACCATCGTCATGTTATCAAAACCCATTGTATAAAATCATATTTCTGGTTAAAAGATAAATTGACACATAATTGGCAACGAAATTAGATTCGAATACCTCGAATATACTGTTCCTGTTAATCACAATATTTATACACCGTCTAAACTAACATTGAAGTGCCTCTTTTAATCATGATTAATGTTTAATATAGATCGAAAGTACTAGACATTGCATGATTGATTAGAGATAATTACCTACTAAAGTGTATTTTGAAGCGGCTAATGGTGATAAGAACTAATTGGGGATGATGCACAAAATGCAATTTGCAGATCATCATTCGAAGTGACTTGTAAAACGATATCAAATTAATACATGCAATGTAAATAAGCATACTTATTACACGAGTGAAGCTTTTCTAAATCCAAATATAGATAACCAAATCGTAAAGATATAACGATCGTATATTTTTCAATAGACAAAGGATGTCAGTTGTTTGCAAAACATTTTATAAAGAATTGTTATGAGAGCTTTGGCTGGAATGCATGTATTTCTGCAATTGTTGTATTATAAGCTGTAAATATTTGCATGAAATTTACAGCACAATAGAATAGACTTAAATCCAAACTAGGTTTCAGACATCGAATGGCTTTAAATTGTGAATGTTCGATTTCTGCATGCTTATACCATATTTTTATTTTATTTAGTTGAAAAAATCAAAGTAAAATAATAAATTTGATGTGGATCAAATTAAAATAATTTCGTGAAAATATGAGTCATATGCCTCATATTAAAGGAGGTAACCGAAATAATGTTCAACATGCACACTACCGTGGGATCACCTCTCCTTTGATCATTGCTACACCTATACCATAGGTAGAATTTTAGAAGGCAAATTATTCTAAATAAAAAATAATAGTAAAAATAATAATAGTAATAAGGTTAATACACAAATCGCGTGCTATAACACTATTTGTTAATTGCACAACAAACGGCGTGCCAGGATTTACTCATCGGTTTACAAATTACTGCCATGAGGCTCACAGCCAATTACAGTAAAAATAAACCATTAATTATCATAGTATTAGCAAAATGAATTCTCTACTCTTGCCAATATCAGATAGGATAATTTATTTATTTATTTATTTATTTAATACAGTATCTACAGCAATGACATTTACAGATACCACCTATTCTAACTAAAATAAAATAACATAAAATAACACCACTCGAAACTTCCACCACACAAAAGTAGGCCGTTACATAAATCCGAAAATACATTCACACTATCCAACTATCATCCGCCGAGCCTGAGCAGCAAGCAACTTTTGTTCTACAATTCTTGCAAAGCGTTCTAGATTGGTAACTGTTATATCTATGTCACTAGCATAAGTGTTAAAGATATCACACATACGATAAATAGGAGAATTTTTATATACGTTGATTCTCGGAAAATCTAAATAGAATGTTTTCCTCTGTCTAGTGCTGACACGATTAACTGAAAATGGCAACTGTGATAAGATGTAAATGGAGTCAATGCGATTGTTGAGAAGTTTATACAAAAACATTAAGCAAATTTTATTTCGCCTATTTTCCAGTGTCAATCTATTAAACAAACTTAACAAAGCATACTGGTCATATCCCTGCACATGATAATAACCGTACTGTTTCAAGAACATATATTTTAAAAATTTTCTCTGGACCCTCTCTATTGATTTCGACCAGACTTCGTAATGGGGCGACCAGATTATACTTCCATATTCGAGTCTAGGTAATACCAGACTGTCAGACAGCCGAAGGCAAACATCCACACTGAACCGTTTGGCGGATCTGACGACGAACCCCATCACCCTATGAGCATCATTAATTCATTAATAACTCCTAGGTCCTTATGACTAGAAGCCTGTCCTAAAACTGTTCCATTAATGCTATATCTACTAATAATTGGACTCTTATTCAGAGAAAACTTCATTGTGGTGCATTTTTTACCATTTAAAATAAAGCCATTGTCAGCACACCATTCGACAACCCCATTCAAATCATGTTACAAGAAATCACAATCATCCTCTGTCAAGATTTCCAAAACTAACTTGAAGTCGTCAGCAAGTCCGAGCGTGTCTCGCAACCTGACATAGTCCATTAATTGCAATCAGAAACAAAAGAGGTCCCAAGTTAGAACCCTGTGGAACCCCTGATGTACTACCATATACACAGGACTTTGCCCCTTTTATCTCAACGTACTGTTGCCTATCAGTAAGGTAGGATCTTATTAAATTAACTTAGTTCTCTGATACATGCATTCTGCTCATTGATTGAATAACAATACTATATTTCACCTTATCAAAGGCTTTCTCCATATCTGTAAATATTATGTCAACTTGTCGTTTGTTATTAAATGATTCATGCAAATATTGACAAAAAGTAATTAAATTCGTCATAGAGGATCTCTGTGGAAGAAAGCCGTGTTGATATTGCGAAACATTAAATTTTACCTCTTCATAAGTCCTATTGAAGAGGACTATTTCGAAAACCTCAACAGTCCAGACCTGCAACCACAGAAAACACAGAGCTAAAATACAGCGCAAACCCATCTGCTATACCTTTAGCACCCGACTAGGAGACATTATCATAGCTGACCTCTAATGGAATATCTCTGTTATTTTTCTGTTGCTTAATGTACGACCAGAAATACTTTGTATTGTCATGCAAGCCAATCTCTACTCTTGCCATATACTCGTTATAGGCAAATTTAATTTTAGCTTTAATTAGGCGCCTCATATATTTGTACCTGTTTAGCCAGTAATCAGATCGAGTATGTTTATATTTCCTGAAGCACTTCTCTTTTTTCCGTTGTTGTACTATAATGTCTCTATTGTACCAAATAGGAAACATTCTCTCGACCTGTGTCGACAAAGGAACACACTGAATAAATATATCATGAAATATAGCATAAAACTTGGCTAGCGCGCCATCAATATTATCGTAATTGCTGTTTCTGGATCATATCATACATCAGAAGCTAATTTGCCTCTTTAAAGTTAAATTTCCTATTTGTGATTGGCTCACATTCTTCATATTCCCATCCACACTTAAAACTTGCCAACAAAGCAGGATGATGCATATCAATAGGTAGCAATGGGTCATCATCAATTTCCACCTCACAGCTCTCTAAAACACAACAATTATCAAATCCAAAAGGACATTGTTGACATTTCGTACACTGTTAATCTGCAGAAAGCTAGTGAATGCTAAGAAACTCTTGAAATCAAGAACATGTTCATTATGGACGTAATACACAAAGTCACGAAAATTAAAATCACCTAAAATTATACAATCATAATTTAAAAATTTAGTTTCAATACAATTCTAAAATTTTCTATACAAATCCTTGACACTACCTGGCACAAAGTAAATGACTATTACATACACATATTTCCTATGGCCCAGGCATAATTTAACACAGATTGCTTCAAGGGCATCATCAAACACATTACATTCCTCAACTACATAACCATTCTTTACCGCCAACAAAACTCCACCTCCCTGTCTTTTTCCAGTCAATTCAAAGTTTCTATCCGTTCTGAAAATTATTCTATTGTTATTAAATTCAGAAATATAAACAGAGCTGTTAACCCATGTTTCAGTCAGAGCAATTATATCACTATCATTATTCAATATATTAGATTTTAAAACTTCAAGCTTAGGCTTAATTCCTCTACAATTTTGATAGTAAATCTGTATCTTATTTAAGTTATTTAAGTTACCTCCAGTGTGTCGTTTGCTAGCGGAAAATTTGGATTGGTTATATCACGGGCTATATTTATGTCAGCCAACACATCACTCCTATCACCGCCTAAACAATCAATATTATCACCAACTAATGCATCGTCGGGCTCAGACTCAGACTCCCTACCATCAACAATTAAAACAGCATCCACCTCAGACTCGGGCACAGCCCACAACTCCAAGGTCTCTCCAGTCACAGGAAAAGGTTCAGTTAGACCCGATGTTTTAATATGAATTAAATTTTTGTTCTTGTTTGTGATCTGTGCTGCATTAGGAATGCACTGAACTAACAGAGAGACCCTATAGTTATTTAGTCTATTACCCATTTTATCACAAATATCTAGATATAAGACACTATTTTCAGTAAACCTATTGACATAATTCAAAAACTATTCAAACTCTATTAAAATATCTTCAAAGTCTTGACTGATTCGTGTTTATTACAGGAGAAGACAAAAACATCACATTAGTATGACAACATTCCCCAAGCTTAAAGTTAACGTGTCGCATTCGAGGATATTTGCGAGTTGCCAGATCGTTAGCTCCACATGCCACTATCACAAAAGCATTGCTTGTTAAACCCCTTACAGACTCCCCAATGTGATCGATAATATGTTTGTACGTCGCATTAGGTTTAACAACTGCTTGGACTCTGACTTCCTGATCGTCAAAAATCCTCCGCAACGGCCTGTCAAGGTTTTCTAATACATTTCACATTTGTGAAACAGGAGATATCATCGCCATCCCGCATAGTGGGCCGTAATGGCACCGTTCAAAAATTACAATTTTTTGAGATTCTTGTTCTTGAAATTCATCCTTCAGTTTTGTTATTACATTAAGATAGGCTTGGTTATCAGCCTCAACAGTTTTGATTGCAGTTATCATGTTTTTGTTTAGATCATTCAAGTCATTGATCTCTATTTGAAGGTTGTTAATTTTATTGGCATGGGCTATTATTGATTCCTCCAGGCACTTCTTTCGATTTGTAATCTCATCCTCCAGTGACAGCAACACAGGTACATCCAAAGTGTCCGTTTGCACTATTGCCTCCCTGCATGAACCGATGAAGGTCTGGGTAGCTGAACAACATATAGAGGTGGTATTTGAAATCAAAGTTTGAGTTGAAACAGTGTGCGTCCTCGCTGTTGTTTGCGTTTCACAACTTACAAAGGTTCTCTCCTCATAGCTTTTAATTATGTCATCCCTTTGTTTTAGCTGGGATCGCAGGTCTGATATTTCTGCCTGATATACTTCGATGTCTCCCCGAAACTTAGACTCCATCTCAGCTGCGTCACCCTCAAAAACGACCGAGCTTCGCTTTAAGCGCACAATGCAATTGTCTTTCTGCTTCAACTCTGCCTGTAGATCCTGCACAAGGCATAAAAAGGATTGAATCTGGTATTCTCCCTCACTAGTTCTTGCAGCTAAATCTCTGCAATCTGCTGAATAATATACCAAGTTATTGTTTTGAATTTCATAATAGTTACTTCTTTTCACACAGCTCGGATGGAAGACATTACTACAGACCACACATATCCAGTTATTATTGGATTTATTCTTGCAGCATTTAAAAACCTCTTCTGTGACGAATGCAGGCGCTACTCCACAGAAACTGTTGCGTGTTAATAAAAAAGTTAGCCTCCAATCACGGCAAAATCACAATAATTGTACTAAATAAAGTACATTCAGAGTTAATGCGACATGCCTCGAATCGAACGATTCAACTAAACTCTAGACAATCTAAGGCACAATAAAGGAGGTTCCAACTAGGAACCGTAAACAATTTGGAAACACTTCAAATTCTGATAAGGGAATTAGCTATTATTAATAGGAGCGTTAAATGTTTTAGTGATTATTGACCAAAGATTCGTCTTGGTAGACTTAATTTCAACACAGTTGAAAACACCCTCGATGAACAGTGTGTAGACGCGCCATCCACAATTTAAATACAATTAAAAACAGTTTAAACTATAACTTTTCGAGAACGAACTTTTTCACGTCCGACTCATATGCTGGTCACATAAAATCAAAAATCAAATAATGAAGAAAGCAAGTATCTCTAAAGCAATTATGATAATTGAAATAGATATGATACACGATAACAGATAACCTACAGCTGATTATCGGTAAGTTCGATAAAAATGGTGAAATCGGTAAACAAAATGAGAAATAAAGGTATTAAATACGATATAGAAAGCAAACGTCCTACAGTCGTTTAGCAATAAGTTCATTAATCAGAGTGATAATAACGATAGTATGTAAGATATATGAAAGCAAACGACCTGCAGTGTTTTACAGTAAGTTCATTAATCAAAATGATAAATAATGATAGTACGTATTATATATGTATTACATATGAAAGCAAGCGAACTACTGTCGCTTAAGTTAATTAATCAAAATGGTAAATTAGGATAATAGTTACGATATATGTAAGCAGACGATCTACAGTCGTTTAACAATAAATTCATTAAACCAAACGGTAAATAACGATAAAAGAGGTAATACAAGGTCATTAAATAAAAAGGCAGATCCTACTTGTATCTAGTAGATTTGCAGACATGGAATCCACCGGCGGTTGGTGCGACGCTACGTCTCCACCATGTGGTCGTATTACCTCGACAGTAGACCTCTATCCGGCTAAATGGAACCGGGAACTCTCTAGGTCGGCATAGAAAAGGCCGCTGATGGGCGTTCTGCCCCAAATGGAGGATATTGTATCCCACGTAAGTACGTTCGTCTCACAGAAAGTCATGGCAGGTCATGGACACGATCAGGAGGTATTTAGCCCTGATAGTCAAAAAAGCAACGATAGTTTTAGATACTCAAACTGTCTGCTCGCCTTGAGTGTCCAGACGAGAAGGGCTTGACAATTCCCACCAAAAGGAAATATATACCACATCCGTCAAGAGCGACTCGGAGCAACATACCTCGATACTAGTGGACTATGCTCAGATGTAGGGTAGCGAGAGTATCGACAACAATACAAATCGACCACCAAAAGGAAAAACCCAACTACCGGATTTTATAACATTTACAACGTTCCAGTGTCCCTAACATAGGTTGAACTAAGCTCGATCCATCAGCTTTCCTGCAACGTTAGGAGCTATTGGGGCCTTATACAAGTTGATTATTTAGTATGTCAGTGAACTGATATTCGTTGATTTTGGTTTTAGTGAAAAACTTTAAATATTAAAGTTTCAGGATATCGAAGAAGTGTATCCTCCGCGGTTATTGATGAATGGTATATCTCACTACCTGGCAATTGTGCAAGAGAGATATGAATGAAGAAAAAGTTGGTGAGGCCAATAAAAAAAAAGTGTAGAAGTTGAAAACGAAAAGGAAGGAAGGTCTGGTGGAATTAAGAGCTAAGCAATTACACAGTAATGCTATTTAATAAGGTCGAAACTAACAGGGACTGGGACCTATACAGATTATTATAAAAACATCCCTCAGACTTTACCATGCGCCGCAATTCCGCGACAATAAACCGCTGAAATTAACACCTTTGATTGATTGGGTATAGTTATATAGGATTGTCCAGCCGGAATGTGCGTCGCTTGAATTATAATTGAGCTAGTTACTATTTAGGTCCCGGATAGTAAGAAGTATGAAGTCGCTTTGGAATGGCCGTCGTGCCCCATAAGTGACCTTCAGGAAACCGCCCTGGATGGTTCATTTATCCATTTAGCCCTAGCCTCATATCGCGGAGGAATTTATGAGATTTCCAAGATTTTTTGCTAATGGGGAGAGCCGAATCTTTGACCATCTCGAAAAAGGACGAACTTAAGAAGCTTCCGGATGAGCCAAATGAGCTCCGAAGATATGCAAAAGGTATTTAGGAGCAGCATTCTCAACTGGTACCGAATCAGCCTTCTACCAAATGTATTAAATCTGGAAGATTCGAAGCTTCCGGATTTTCGGCAAATTTCTTTTAAAGAGAAGTGTTAGGTATTTGAAAAGGCCCTGTAGAGCGTCGCAAAGCTCACGGAACTTCTGGAAGTGGAACTTCCAGATTCCAGAGCATCATCCTTAGTGCGCATCATGCACTAAACGCGTCACGGCTATCCTCAAGGTTCCTAAGTCGGTCTACTTGGTCGGAATCATTGCGAGTTGTAGTCGAACATTTGATAAGAGTAAAGCGCGTCGTTGGCTAGTTCGACTCTGAGAAATCGAGAGTTCCCGACTCCTCCATATTTAAGCAAGCTACTGGGGCTTTTTGTACGCCTGAAGTAACCAATAGTCAAAAGGAAGACGAAAATAAAAAAGAAGTTGCGTTTCATAAAATTGTTAATGTGCTGTTAGCATGTACTTGAGTCCCTTGGGATTAAATGAATCTTTTTAGTACCTGCTTGGAGGGACTGAAGGACCAACCCGACTTATTACCTTGTTGTGTCGCCTAAATTTGCGTTTCATTTCCATTTACGATTCCCGTTTAAACAAAAATATGTCGAACGTTAAAGTAAAATAGCTGTTTCTGGGCCGAGACTGGTCGGAGCACTATTTGTCTCTCGAGATAAGACCTAATGTGATTTACCACCAAATGGAACTCTTATGTTCAATAACAGGTTTTCAGTGAATTTTCCTTTATAAACACAAACCTCTAATGGCGATAATAACATAATTTCAGCATTTTCGTGTTCTTCACTAATAAATTAAAACACTTCAGGGAGAAACATTGTGTGAGATGTAAAATGTGTTTATATTGAGAACTATTTTGCAAATTCTACATACCTACTTAAGAAAAATATGTCTATAGTTATTCTGCTATTCTTTATAATCAAGCAACAAGTCAATCCTATCCTATTATTCCAGCGGTTTATTAAATAAATTGATAAACACAAAAATATCCTGTCCCAAAACCAATACAATAATGACAATTTTAGCAAAAATTCAATTTCCCAGTTTGTTTACCAACTAAACTAGATAAATAGGTCCGCAAATGCGTCATCTGACGATCGCTAACTAAATCATTATTCAATGATCCACAAATATGTAATTATATTTTCATCGCTTGATATACCTAGATAGGCAAATTTATTTATTGTAGTAAATATATTTATTTTATTTTGCTTTTTACAGTACTTGCCAGTGAATGCAAAAGCCTATGCACGTTCAGTACAAACAGAAACACAATTGACTGGTTTATAAGTTGCAAAAGGTATTTTAATTTAATTAGTTTATTTTTCCAGTTTCAGTTAATTCCATGGTTTGTTTAGTGGAATGAAAATAGCACTCTTAGCAACATGACGGTTATTGTTTGAATTTATCTATAATAGTTTTGTAAATTATACGATTTTACTCAACATGTTTTATAACATGATAATATAGGCACATTATGGCGCTGTATGTTATAATATTATATATATTTTTTTAATTGCTGATCGGCGAATCTGTACTAGTGATCAAAGTGATCGATCACTGAGAAAACTTTCATCTACCACAAAAGTATTGGAACACTTTTTGAGTCATCTCCTAATTTGCTATTTTGTCCCAAGTAATAGTTAGATATTTTGACCAAATTTTTAAAGATATGTTAATTTTACATGTAACAGTAATTTTCAAATTTAGCATTAAATTCTAGATCTGGATTGATATAAATTTAAAGAATTGTTATACTAAATCCATATTTCCTTTTTGTAAGTAATTGGTACTCTAGTAACAATTTTCACAATTATTTAGAAACAGCAAACACGGGTTAATTTGTCATTTATTACATAAAGAAAAGCCCAAAGGACAAGAATTTTCTTTGAAAGATAATTTTCAAAAAGCTTTGATAATATACTACTATACAGTCGTCAGTTATGACAAGTAACTTTATTTTTATTTAATTTTTGAATTTCGCATGAAATTTTATATTTCATTTCATCCCCTGTTTTCGAGAAGAAATCATATTTTGATGATCAACCCATAGAGGACTATTATTTAATAAATCATGAAAGTATTAAATTAAGCCACTCTGACTTAAGTGATTCTGAGTTAAGTACTTGTTCCTGTTTTAAATTATACTGACTAATAAGTATCTCCGTAAGCTTGTAATTTTAGAAAATGGTACGTCTAAGTGAAAGAGGGTGAGCTGAGATACTAATGATAATGATGATTTGTTATACGAACAGGAAATCCGAATGGAAGTTTGTAACCTTTTCAGTAACAAGTTGCCTCGTAGATGCCCAATATCTCGATCTACTGTCAGCCAAATAGAGAAATATAATTTAGGTCACGTTAAGGGCAATTAAACGAATGGTCAGCCTAGGATATTAGAATATATACAGCAAAATTTATTAATATCGGCTCAAGAACACACCCACAAGGCTAGCCAAATTGCTTTGAAAAATCAAATCGGTCAATTATCCTTTATTAAATATTTGAAAACCTCTAAATGGCATTCTTAGAAAATTTCAATTGGTTGTAACTAGCCTTAAGTTTTGAGTGCCAATTATGTATCACTATTTATTAATTTCTTAACAGGCGGTCCATATGCAAGGTTTTACTCAGCGGTTTCAACAACAATTAAAGGTGTGGCTCTATGTCTTGTCAGTTAGGTGTAGGCACCACTACATTTTTTACTAGAAATGTGTCAATGATTTGTGCACATTGAAATCAAGGCAGTAAAATTTAGAAACATAACCTAGACAAGAATATTATGAAAATTGACGTTAGCTTACCAAAATAAACATCTGAATTCTAATTAAACTATTTATTGAAATATGAAAAACTTAGATAAACACTTTAAAGCCCATTAATTAAGCTGAGTTTAGGTTATCGGCCATAAACTAATGAGAAGAGTTGTATCTCGTTCAGATTATCAGACTATTAAATCAAATTAAACTAAGTTTTAATCTAGGTCCTATATCCATAGGATTGCCTAACTCCTGCTTGGAAATAGTTTTAACTAAACCTTGAATTCTAGAAGTCATGACTAATCGCAGTTAGTCATAAAGTACCAAAAATAAGCAATTTGTTTAAATGAAACCCATAGCAGCAATGATATGAATATATCAATAAACAGTTAATAGAGAGATCTATTAAATCAATGAATTACTCTATAAAGTAAGTTTATATATACCTAGCCAGTAAGTACCTACGGGGAACACGAATTGAGCTCAGTTCGATGCCAGTATTAAGGCGAAAAATTAAAGTTGCAAAATTTCCAAGAACTCCTTTGTCTGGCGATATTGATTACTGTTTGGTTACGGAGCAACCTTACTATGGACCGGCTATTTCTGACTTGAGACGATTTGCCTACCAGCTGGTTATTAAAAAGCATGTCTCTAATCCTTTTTCGAGTTAAACAAAGGCTGTTGGCAAAAAGTGGGTCGAAAATTTTTTAAACTCCAGCCAGAACCGTCAGACGACCCAACAACCTGTCAATCACCAGGATTTACAAAAGAAAATGTTGAAAGGTGTTTTTTCTATCCTGAAGAGTAAACTGGAAAAACAAACTTTGACCCCTCAAAAAGTCCAGTGTAGATGAAACAGGCTTAAGTGTGGTGTAGCACAATTCCTGCAAAGAGAAAAAACATGTCCACAAACTTTCGTCTACCGAACGTAGAGGATAATTACAGTGATATCCTGTATATCAACTGCAAGCCAATATATTCTACCTTTACTAATATTTCCGCAGAAAAGTTGACAGGAAACCTGCTGGACGGAACTCCTCCGGGGTCAATAGAAGGTTCCTCGGATTCAGATTGGGTCACTCCCTCGCCGTTCCATTTTATTTCTATTGTAATGCCCTCAAAATAGAAGCCAGTAGTGCTCGGTCACTATTCCCACACTAGAAATCTAGAATTTGTAGATCGCGCAAGAGAGGCAGGAGTATCGATAGTTTGCCATCCTTCGCACTCAACAGACAAAGCTACAGATTCTACATGTAGATGTTTCCTCTGAAAACTCGATGCGCAAAGGCTATTGCTTCCAACAGAATTGTGAAGAAACTACAAGTACTTACTTATCTGGTTTAATCTGTGAAGCGTACCTTCGTGCTGCTACTCTCGAAACCGCCGTTAATGGATTTAAAAAAACTGAAATTCATCCGTTTAATGCTGATGTCTTTCAAGAGCATGAATTCCTAGCTAGACTACCTGAGGAGCGAAACGTGCCTGACAGTGGAAGGAATGACGACAATTAGAATATTCCAGCTTCACCTCAAGACACATCGACGAAGTTCCAGTAATCTAGAGCGAGGACCTCAATCTTGGTAACAGGTACTTCCTATTAGTCATCTCTAACGACATCCGTGGAAATGAAACAAATGGTGAAAGGCCGAAAATGATCGCAATCAAAGGCCAAGAAATGTCTGATCATTGAATATCATCGACAAAACCTCCTAAGAAGAAAACAAAGAAATATCAGTGTCAAGTTCAAGTGTCAATGAGGATGAAACACCAGTTTCACATAATATCTGTAATAAGCGGATCAAACATCCAAGCGGCCACTAAAATTGTGCTTGGTGGACAGAACCAAGAAAAATCAAACCATGGATAACCGAAGAAATGCAGCTTGATGGCCGAGCGTAAGCTGGCTAAAAACTAGCATGTTGAATATAACGAGCTAAATCGCTCAATAAAAAGAAAAATAAATAAAGCTAAACAGAGATGGATTCTGGAACAGCGCCACGAGGCTTAGTGACTTCAATAACTGCGCGACTCCTTCAACTTCCGTATCAGAACCAGAATATGTTTTATTGTCTAAAAAAACATAGTTTCTTACTGACAGAGCTAAATAATAACAAATAACAGTAAATTGAATATATACAACAAACTAAAATTCGAAAATCAATGTCTAGAAGACATGTTCCCCCGACTATTCAAGAACCGTGTCAATCAACATCTTCGCACACACATCGCTCGTCGAGCGCCATAGGATCTCCCTTTAATGTGTGTGTCACTGCCATAAAAAAAAAATATGTGAAACAAATTACTGACATGAGACTTACAGCCAATTACAGTAAAATAAATCAATTAATTATCATGATATTGACAAGATGAATTCTCTACTCGAGCTAATATCAGATATGATAATGAAGAAACTAAGTATCTCCATAGCAATTATGCAAAGAAGCAGAAATAGATATGGTACACAATATTAGGTAAACTACATTATTTATCGGTGAGTTCGATAAGCAAAAACGTTAAGATCCGTAAACGCAAACGAGAAATAACGATAATATATACGATATGAAAAGCAAACGAAGTCGTTTAACAGCAAATTCATTAATCAAAAAGACAAATATCGATAATAGCAATAATAAAAGGTTATTAATAAAAAAAGTAGATTCTACTGGTATCTAGTAAATTTGCAGACACTGGCGTTTCATGCGAAGCTACGTCTCCACCATGTGGTCATATTACCTTGACAAAAGGTCTCTGTACTATTAAATAAAACCAAGAACTCGTTAGGTCGGCATAGAAAGGCCGCTGACGGGCGTTCAGCCCCATAGGGAGGACATTCTATCCCACGTAATGACGTTAGTCTCACGGAAGGTCACGGCATATCATGAAAGGTCACAAAATGTCCCTAGTTAAATTACAAATATTTTTCTTCTATTGAACATAGACACACTAACATGTAACAAACCTTCTGATGTGTAAAGATCTTACGCGGCGGTATGAGGGTAAATCTCGTGAAAATGGACGGAAGCGTGAAACCCGGATGTGACATCATAACCATGAGCAGTCTACTTCTGCGCTTCCTTGTAAAACGACTAGCGGATAAAGACAGCTTGCAAAATACATCCCCGACTTGTCGGAAGGCATCGGATGTTTTGCTTAGATTGCGTTCCTATTTTGCCTATGATATAGATAGGTAGATAGATAGACTTTATTGGCAATAAATACACACATGTGTTTTTACACGTCAAAAATACATATACATACAAAATATAACAATTACTGAAATTTCCATCTACTCACATCAAAAGTTTCTAAGTATACAACCAAAAAAAAAATTAATAAAAACAAACAAGACTTCACAGAACTTTTAACAATTACTAACATTTAAGAAAAATTAAAACAAGTAAAATCCACCTATGTCATTAAAATCGTCCTCGAGGTACTCCCCTAACGAGTAGAACAATCTTCTCAATAAAAACTTTTTATCTTTACTATGTGGAGCTTCTCTGGCAGATCCCTGACGTGCGAAGGTAGATGGTTAAAAAAATAATAGTGCAAAATAATCAGCCCGTCTGCGTGTTCTCGCAAGTCTATGGTAGGGCTGCATAAGGTTGGCATTGTAACGGGTGGGATAATAATGTATGTCACGATGTGTGATGAATTTAGAGATGTTGTGTGTCACGTAGAGAAGGTAAGTATCTGTAGTTCTGAGAAGCAGTGACGGCAACAGTCACGATATCCAAGACCCATTATTATGCGCACACACCTCTGTTGCAACTTAAATATCCTAGTGGCATGTGATGAGTGTCCCCAATTTAGGCTTGCACAGGACATAGTGGAAGAGAAATAGTCATGGTATGCCAACATAAGCGTGCACCTATAGATATACTTTTGGCTAAGCTTCTAATAAGATAGATAATTCTTGACAGGCAGAGTCCAGATACACTCCCAAAAATTCTACAGAGCTGCCTGAGGACAGAGCCGGATTTAAAGGCCTAAGTGTAAAATGCAGATTTTGGGTTTTTGAATTATTTAAGCTCAGTCTATTTGCCTGGAACCACTGCTCAATGCCTTCGCATGCATCCCCGCGACAAAATCCAATACAAGATCATCGGGACCATGCCGCCATAAGCTGGTTGTATCATCTACCAAACCAAATTAGGTTAGAGTTGTCTGAGTAATTTGGCAGGTCATTCATACAGATTAGAAACAGCAAGGAACCCAACACTGAGCCCTGTGGAACTCCATGTTTAACAGTCAGCATTTTCGACATCCTTCTATTATATGTAACATACTATGTACGATCGAATAAATAAGACTTAACAAAAGCTATACTCTCTGGACTGAAGTTATAATAAGTGAGTTTATTATAAAGATTATCAAATGAAACACAGTCAAAAGCCTTTGTTAAGTCAAAGAAGGAGGCACAAGTGTCCTGCCCCTTTTCCAGACCATCGGTGACATGTCTTTACGATGCAATGAATCGCTACGAGTACTCTGGTGGTAACTAGACCTCTGGTGCGGCGACCCAGGTTCGATTCCCGATGGTGTTTTTTTTATTTTCTTGAGGTTATATTTGTAAAAAGTTTTTTCTTGATTTTGAGCTTGCCTTGGGTTAGTTTTGGTTAGCTTTTGTTCGTTGCGCCCCTGCAGCAAGCGAAGCGAGCGGAGGGCTATGCGTGAAGTGTAATATTAGACATTCTGATGCAAACGTTACAAATGTACACATTAAACAACGCACGTCAGGCGGTATCTGTGACGGGAATGTGTTTTGCAGGCTGTCTGTAACCGTTAGTGTAAAACGTCTTCTAAACCAATTCCAAATAAGTGGTTGCCTATATTCAGGCATCACGCGGCGTAAGGTGGTATTAGATTTTCATGTCGATAATGTCGATATAGGATATGTTTACACATCAGTGTCTCGAGTACTAGCAAACTCGCAGAAGGCTAACACACTAGTCGTTAAACATCTTAATCATTATCAGGCAAAAGGGCCGATAATACCCAAATCTACACCTGGCAGTATGTTTGCCAATTAATTTCACTACAAAATCAGACGGTATTTAGACCTGATGTCAAAAATAACAACGAAAATTTCAGATTTTGAAAGCCGATCGTCTTTTACCTCCTACCTCCTACATGCTTGAGCGTGTAGTTGATGTCAATCAATTTCCCCAAAAAAGCATATATACTTCTGTCAACAGGGCGCTCCAAACGAATTCATCTTTCGAGCGACTCGGAACAGTGGAAGTAAGGTAGCGAGAAGTAAGGTAGCAATAGTATCGACAACACAAATCGACCAGTAAACGGGAGAAATCATACTACTGGATTTTATAACATTTGCAACGTTACATGGTTCACAAACTTACTGAAAATGATCCGAACAGAAGAGTTGAATTTTATGAGATACTCATAAATATGTAGAGTAATGATCCACAGTTTTCAAAAAGAACTGTGTTTTCTGATGAGGCAACGTTTTGCCTGAATGGAAGTGCAAATAATAATATGCAGAAAATTCGCGCTGAATAATGAAATGTCATACGCACTATACTCAGAAAATTATGTTTGAGCTGACATTGTTGAGAATCGAATTTTGGGCAATTTGACTGGCGAAAGATTTTTAGTGTTTAGAATTTGATGCGGAATTAATTTTTTTTTAATAAATAAAGTTACTTGTCATTACCGCATCAAAAATAAAAAATTGATGAGTCCGAGCAAAGAAAAACACTTGAATTTTAAATGCATTTGTTCCAACCTATAAGTTCTCACTGTATATTTTAGTTTTTCATTATTAATTCATATTTTCAAATTCCTAAAAATCCAATATCTACTTTACTTATTCAAAGTAGATAGATTTTATTTATTACTTTTTAATTTCAATCATTTTCGGTTTCAGTTCGTCAGGTCCTCCTACCCCAACAACGGAGAAGAAAAAGTATGACTAGGAGCCATAGGTCGTCGTGCCTCCCATTGGATTCAATCCAGACGAACTTCCAGTGCTTTAGTTAGGAACCACGAACGTGAAGTGCCCGACGCTCAATGCGTTTAATAGAGTTTGTATAATAAAAATAGAATACGCAGGGGAATTCCATTTCTTGAATCTTGCCGCGAAGTTCGACATTGAAACTTCAGCATGTTCAATTTCAACTGTCTCCTGTTGGAAAGTTAAAACTTATAAATGTCACAACTTTGTGAATTTAAATTTTGGAAAATTTAGTTGATAATTATCCAACAAATTGTTTAGCAAATTTCCTTACCGAAAACTTGTTTTGAATCGATGAATATGTATTTTGTTGCAAACCATAAGCACAAGAATAAGCAATAATTAGAAGATTCGGTTTCCTCCGAGGGTTCAGTTTAATACAGATCTTCAAAGATATTCACTTGACAGCAGACAGGGACGTATCCATTATTTAAGTAGGTTTCCTTAACTATTATTGACGAATTTTCTCGATTTCCTTTCGCACTACCTTGTCCTGATATTTCTACCTCCTCAGTTATCAAATGTTTTTGTTAACTTTTCTGTGTATTCGGTATGCCATCTTACATCCATTCCAACCATGGATCTTCCTTTATGTCAGACAAACTGATTGATTTTCTACAAACCATAGGTATAACTACTAGCAGAACAACGCCATATAATCCAGAAGGAATTATTTGGAAAACAGTAAACTTTGCACTTAAAACTAGAAATCTACCAATCTCCCAATGGGAAGTAGTCCTTCCTGATGCTCTTCGCTCAATTCGATCCTTATTGTGCACTGCAATTAACTGTAGCCCACACGAATCAGAGTCGTTCCACGAATGAAACTTCTGAGCCATCCTGGTTGACGCCATCTCAAACTGTTTTGTTAAGGAAATATGTTCATCGTAACAAGCATGATCCCTTGGTGGAAGAAGTAGAACTTATTGAAGCTAATCCAGAACATGCATCAATTCGTCATAGTCATGGAAGGCAAGTTACAGTATCTTTAAAATATCTTAGCCTCTAGAGAAGACGTTAGTCTATTGCAATTCGACGAACTAATCACAAGAGAATCAGATACGCGTTTGAAATATCCAGAATCGCTTGAAAACTCGGCTGAAGTCAACAATGAAACTTTTCAAAGTCAACCAGAAAAAGACGAAAATGCCTCACACCACAACTCCGAGCCTGATAATAAAGCATCAGGTAACGAAGTCAAATTTTCAGAGCAGATCGCCACTTCAATCCAGTTCCAGTCGACAGAGTAGAATCTTCTCCCAATATTTTCTGTTTAATTATCTTTATTGTCATTTTTAACGCAATTTAGAATGGTTAAAATTTTTTAATGTCATAGGAAGCTTCATAATTTATAGATTTTTTTATAATGGCAAGGCAAATTAATCCTGAAGAAATTGCAAGAATAATGGCTCTCATTGATGGTCGAGGAAGTAAGAGGCGAGCAATAACTGGTCAGTACTCAAGGTCGTTGTTGTCCAAATCCTAACACGAATTTCAAAATGCTCTAACATCAAACAATCATTTACGGCAAATAAGGCAATGTAGGCAATTAACAGTTCATCTACGACTTCGACATCACCACGTAGCTCCCCTTAACTTTGCTCGAGAGCCCACATAATTGGAACCTGAAGCAGTTTTTAATTTTGACTAAAAAACTTATCAGCATTTCATCATGGATAACTCGGGTATATGCTCTGGAATGCCAAAGGGTAGACCTACAAACTAAAATAGAAAAAATTAGCTCCATCAATCAGCTGATTCAAAAGTTGTGCGGCCTCTAACTAGCGGTGCGTCACTCTTTATGCATGCGATTTCCCGCATTTTCTACACGCACTTGCCACTCTGATAATCGTTTACTTGGAAAAAATCATTGTATTAGCTCGGATTAAAGCTGGTTTTGCCTCTATCATTAAAGAGTTCTTGATGTCGACTTGTCTAAGAAATTATGAGTTGAATGTACCTCTTTATGTCTCGGTGTAGGAAGTCTGGATCCTGTGGAATTTGCTACAGCTCTATCTTTCCATCACTTTACTGAGGATGTTTTGAGCCAGAAGATACGAAATGTGGATCCTTTAAAGAACTATTTCACTTCTCTTGCAGGCTCATTAAGTGTTTTGTTCCAAAGGAAATACCTACCTTTAAATCTGGCGACAAGGATGATAGCCGGAACAATCGTGGAATCCCCTTACTCTCCATTCTTCCCAAGTTGCTTGAAGCTGGCATTACAGACGAAATTTTTGAGGTCTATAAAAATTACATGATAGCGGAACAGCATGGCTTCTACACTGGCCGTTTTATCTCCCCAAATCTGGAAATCTTCCAGGATTATCGGATTTCTTCAATCGAAACCGGTGATCAGGTTGACGTTATCTACACCGATCTATCGAAGGCATTGGACAGCGTTTGTTACGAACTGCTGCTAAAGAAGCTATCAGACAACGGTTTCTCCCGGTCATATCTCAAGTGGATTAGGTCCTATTTGCTTCAGTGCCGCAGCGTGTCGCCGCGTGTGGGTCTATCTCACCGATCTATGGAGATCGGTGGTCTATCTCGGATGAAATCCTGGTAACCTCAGGTGTTCCTTAAGGCTCGCATATTGGCCCCATTATTTTTCTGCTGTTTATAAATGTCATGTTTTATAGAATCTAACTGTCTTTTTGCCCCAAATACAATAATTCACAGTCCGACCTTACCAGATTAGTGGATTATTATGGATTAATTATTTGCAACTAAACGTTAGTAATTGACAATACAAAACTTGAGGTCATCTCATCGATTAACGATATCGGCGTCATTTTTGAGAGAAATATTGCATTTAACCCACAAATAGATATCATTGTCATTTAGAGTTTCAGACTACGTGGGTTCATTAAACGAAATGCGAGACATATCTATGACACTAAAGCACTTTTGGCCCTTTACAATTACCTCATCTCCATAATATTAGTGCCACAACAACACGATTGAGCGGGTTCAAAATAAATTTGTTAAATATTTTTTATATGAGTTGATGTTCCTTTATCAAAATATGCCATATGAAATCCGAATTCTCCTCTGCGGCATGCGGAGAAGGGGCCTATTATTTTTCCTGCATAAACTAATTAATGGAGCAGTTAGCTACGACACGTATAACAGACGAAATATAACTACGAATTATTTCCAGTTATAAAATAAGAAAGCTGTAGAGATAATACTAAATAAGTTACCTGTTGCAAAACAAGTACACAAATAAACGTAAACGTTAACTACATGGTTACTAAACCACCCAGTACATGATCATGTGCTGCACACACATCTTTCGGGCCCTTTATAGGATGCGATACTAACTAGTTACCGCCTGGTTATAAATTAAAAAAAAAAATAACCGTGGAAACTACCAGAAAAAAATATGACAAAGAGCTATTATTGAAGTTGGCTAGTTATGATGATGAAAATAAATAATGTTTAATTTTCGGTATTGTAAAACTAACAATCAAATATTACGGATTGAATTATAAAAAACAAAGGCAAATGAATGGTTCGAAATTCTGGCCGATACAGAGAAATTAATTCTACTTAATACAATGATGTATGTATTAGAAATAAAGTTATATATACAAAAAACTAGCTAATCAATTCATTTAACGTAAATGTTCCTGGAATGTTAGGGTATTACTAAAACAGCATTTAATTTGCGAAAGCTTAAAAATGAGAGGAAAAGAGAATAACGCTCAAGTATTCAAGCAGACTAACCTGATATAAATTAACCGATAATTAAAATATTTATTTACAAAAAAAAACTGAATCTCTCACGGTCTGTTCCGTTGGACGAATCCTGGATCCGCCAGGAAGCAAACGTTTAAAATGCAAGGGACTTCTTAGATCCAAGAAGGACTCAACGAGTAGCCGGAGATAACTCAGTCAAAAAACCAGCAGAAAACTCCTGGTTAGGCGTAGCCAAGAAAAGGGAAACCCGTCCGGTAGGACCCTGTGAAGCATCAATATATTCAAGGTTGCGCATATAACGCATATCCAAAGAACACTTACAATCAGAGCCATTAAAATAATAAACCAAGGAAAAATTAGAGAACAAAAAAAATGAAATCAATCTTTTACCTCTGAAGAACTTGATATCTGCTCAATGCCGAAATCGCTACGCTGGCTGCGCTGCCTCAAAAGTGGATGAGAAAAGCATCTGTAAGGATAATCAGAACGGAATTAGGGACTATTCACGAAGCTCTATTTCTATTTCTCAAAATGGACGATACTCAAAAAAATAAGTCAACTCACATTAAAAAGCAGTTCCAGGCACTAACAAGCAACTAACCAAAGATAAGGCAAAGGTAAGGAGGCTTCAGACTCCAAAATGGGTCGGTTGAAAAATCCCACAAAAGGTAAAATCAATTAAATTTCCATTAACCTGGAATCCAACGTAGAAGGCAAAGGGACGTCCTCCAAAATCCGAACTTCAAGAATTCCGACTGACCAATCGAAAGACAACTCACATGTCACATATCACACCCAAAAATTTTCTAACCGATTTCGAAAATTGAGGCCCAGAATGTTAATGTTCCGATGCCTATTTTAATTAATGGCACGAGCTAGCCGAAAGAAAATAACCATTTGACCTGACATTTATTAAAAAGAATATGCTGGAAACGCTTTCCTAGCTCCCGCGCTGTCTAAACCATCGACACGACATTTTAGAATTAGTACGCGTTAATATCACTAAAAGAAAGCCTAGTCAATATCGATCTTGAATTTTAGAGAGTATCTCCTCTTCCGTACGTACAGAGGTCACTACAAATAGACATAATTTCACTTGGATAAACACTAACGAGACTTCTGAGCATTATGGCGAACGCAAACTTTATATAAATTCTTTCATAGTACCACAACTTGCCGACCGGCAGATTCTGGACAATTCGGTGAATAAATAAACGAACTCAAAAATCTGGCCAATAATTCATTTCAACACACCTATTGAAAAAATGGATTTCAACTGGCGTGTGATATAAAGAACAATTTTCATAGGTGGTCGTAGAAAAAATAGTGTTCACTACTGATCTAAAAGTACATTTTTAACCTAGGAGGATCTCGGCACTGGTGCTAAATAACCTCCTCGTTTGCTGGTACTTTCAACACTTATGTAATAAACTTTTTACTCATGGGATTGTCACACTTGCCTGCGGCTCATGCAACGAAATTTCACATCGTACAAAACAGGGTAATTTTATGTAGTTGTTACATAAATAACTATTTTTTAAGCTAAACGTTTTTTCACGTTGAATAAAATGGTCTACCGTTACTAAAATGCATATAATTTTTCCTTACCTATGAGAATTCCGAGCAGGGTCACTTTTCCGCACGCAGTGCGAAAAATTATCGCTTTGCGCACATAGAAAAAATATGTTATATATACGATTGAAGCTGAATTGCAAACCGTGGCAGGTGGAGATGTCAGAAAACATTCTGCACGAAAAATTAGATGATGATGATACCTCATCATTAGCTCATTTAAATGTGCACTTATATTTCCAACAAGATGAAGCTTCCTTCCGACTCATAGAAATTCTTATCACGTAATATTTTAAGACGCTGAATAAGTGAAAACACAGCTAGAAGATCTACCCAGATTTTCAAATTTGTCGATTCTAAATATTTTGGCGGGACTTGGATAAGAATATTTACAATACTTATTGCGACGCAACAGAAGATTTAAGAAATGGCACGTAAAGAGCCTTTAGAGAATTACAGGCACGTCCTATTACTATTCTAAACACCATACGTAGAATAAGAGAATAAGGATAATATTGCTGAAATTATTCTCCTTATATTCGAAGCATGACGGCGAATCATGCCTCGAATATTAGGAGGACAATTTAATCCATATTTGTAACAATTTTCATATCAGTTATAAGTGTAGATTTTATTATTTAAATTTTAGATTCGATAATTTCTTTTTTGTTAATTAGAACCGACTATCTACGAATGTTTGTGAAATTATTTCGTTAAGTTAGATTATTTTTCTTCCTTTTAAAATATGTTAAATCTTGATAGAAGTAGTAAAAAGAATTATTTCGTATTATTGTTTTGACGACTTTGGCCCAGTATGAATAAATGCCGATAATCACAGAAAATGCTATAGTACTGATTTAGTTTTTAAAACATAGTATAGAAACTACTAAAAATATATAATATATGCAGGGAGGCTTTAAGAGATCTATACAAAACGCTGGTACAAATTCCTGAAACTAATATTTTAGGATCTAGCCCAAAAGTTAATAGTTTCAGAAAGGGTGTCAAATTTATTATTTTTTTAAAATCTTTTTGTAAATACTAGTAGCACTTCCCCAGATCTAAAGCTTCATAACTTTTTGTGCCTCGGTATATTAAATTTGTAGCTAAGAATTCTTATTCCTTCTTATAAATCATTTAAATGAGAATTTTCAGATCGAGCAGAAGAAATAATACGCCTATAAATTGGCCACCCTGCACACCGGATTTAATGCCTATGGATCACTATTTATGGAGAAGTCCTAAATATGTGGTACTCTAGATCTATAAATATCGAAGAACTGTGGGCACGAATACAAAATTCAGTAAACATTTTTCGGTTAAACGTAGAGATGATGGAGAAGGTGCAATTCAGCTTTTCCCGTAGAACTAATCTTTATGTACAGGGTGGCTCGAATTCGTGTCTATGTATGGGGAACTCGAAAACCGTAAGAGATACAGTGTCGGTCAAATTAAGGCAAAATTGCGCATTTAGGTGCCTAACAATATGCCGTTTAGAAACTTTTAAAATTCCGAGTATTTACGGAGATATCCGGAAAAAACCGAAATTTTGAAAAATCGTTTTGTTTTTTTCCTGGGCTTATTTAAAACGGATTTCGAATCTAATTGCACTTTTGCATTGCCACTTTTTCTGCTCTATCCAATGATGATATCCAGTTTGAAATCCGACGTTTCGTCTTCAAGGGATCATCATCAACTTTCTTTTTTTAAATACGAACTTTATTTTTTTTATCGTTTTTCAGGTGGTATTGGCGTTATTAATATGAGTATGTGTTTTTATTTTTTTATTTTTATCATTTCTTTGTTATTTTTATTTTATATATTTTGCTTTGGCGTGATTTTAAATTATTTAAGGTAGGTACTTTTGAAATTTTCATATTCTATAAAAATATTTTATTTGTTTTTTGCATTAAGTGGAAAATTGGAGCCCGTATTAAAAATTAAAAATAGTAAAATTATTTTTTACGAGAATATGGCCATGAACTATTACTCAAACACGTTGCTTAGTGCATTTTATTTATAAGCAAAATTCCAATAGGTCTTTTTCCATCAAAGTTCCTATAGTATCACGTAGTATGATCATAAATTGTTGATGTTCCCTATTAAATAAATTTTTTAATTTGTTAAAAGTTGGGAATATTTTATCTTTGCAGTAAGCAACTTGTTTGAGTAATAGTTCATGGCCATATTCTCGTAAGAAATAATTTTACTCTTTTTATTTTTAATATGCTTCAATTTTCCACTTAATACAAAAAACAAAATAAAATATTTATAGAATATAAAAATTTCAAAAGTACCTACCTTAAATTATTTAAAATTACGCCAAAGCAAAATATATAATTAAAAAAATAATAATAATAATTAAAAAAAAAATAAAAAAAAAATAAAAACACATACTTATATTAATAACGCCAATACCATCTGAAAAACGATAAAAAAAATTAAAGTTCGTATTTAAAAAAAGAAAGTTGATGATGATCCCTTGAAGACGAAACGTCGGATTTCAATCTGGATACCATCATTAGATAGAGCGGAAAAAGTGGCAATACAAAAGTGCAATTCAATTTGAAATCCGTTTTTAAATAAGCCCAGGAAAAAAATAAAATGAATTTTGAAAATTTCGGGTTTTTCCGGATATCTCCGGAAATACTCGGAATTTTAAAACTTTCTAAACGGCGTATTGCTAGGCACCAAAATGCGCAATTTTGCCTTAATTTGATCGACACTGTATCCCTTACGGTTTTCGAGTCCCCAGACACGAATTCGAGCCACCCTGTACAGAAAATAGTGGTCATTTTGAACATTTACTTAGAGTTGTATGGTCGATTTGTTATATAAATTTGCTATTTTGGTTTGTTACTGACTTACGTGGGTTATTTATATTGTTTGTTTGCCAGTTCATTCTTATCATTGTTAGCTCGTTGGTATGTAATTGTTCCTTAAACATGCTACAAATTTCTTGGACTGATCCCAAAGGTGACTACAATGAAATGAAAAAACGGAGGTCGTTTTGAGCATTTATTTACAGTTTTATGGAACAATTTTTAATATAAATTTGCTGTTTTGGTTTCTTCTTGACGTATGTGTGCTATTCCTATTGTTTTTGGCAGTTCGTCTTTCTATTGTTGACTCGTTGTTAAATTTTTTATTGGCAAACAAGCTACAAACTTCTTGGACTAGTCCCAAACCTAAATAAACTGTGAAGGAGGACTACAATGAGCTTCAGTGCGCAATAAAACATTTAAATACGATTAAATCAGAAACGGCTGCTCGAAGCGATACATATGGTTATTAAAAATGTAATAAACCAAGACACAAATGTTATGGAGCTTTAGATGCAGAAAAAGTGCTGCTGGTGACACACTCTGCAATGTATAGGGTGCCCCGTTTATTATGGGATGACACCTTATCTCAGAATCTACGGGGTGTACCAAAATAAGTTTAATACAAAAGTTGTTTGGATTTACTTAGGTTTTTAAAATATTTTATTTTTATATATTCGTATTTTCGTGGACAAGTATCAACTTCCTTATTTTAAATAAAATACCCTATATATTAAGGCATTTTTGAATTCCTTAGAAAATTCTAGATATATTTTTAATATAATATCCTATACCTAAGTCTAACCGTTTTTGACATATTTTCAATTTTATGACAAATGACGACCTGCAGTCTAAATATAACTATAAATTTCTCCTATTGAAAGCCTTTATTATTTAATTGGAGTTGGTTTCCTTGTAGAAGGGGATCTACTTTAGTAGTCTGTGTTGGCATTTTTATAATAAATAAATACAGGGTGATCAAAAACTTATATTAAAAATTTAAATGAAAAAAATTGTTAAAAGACATTTTTTTTTCAAATGGAAACCCCCTATTTTTATAATTTTATTTTATTTAGCATTAAAAATAAGGGCGATTTTGTATAAGGTTGTCTATTCGAAAAACTTGTAGTTTTTGAAATATTAACAATTAAACATTTTTCTATTGTGTAGAGTTTTGAGTAATAATAATATTAATAATTTCGGAAACTATTAACACTTGGACTAAGGCGAGATTCCCATATTTTAGCTTCAGGAATTTATCCTAGCGTTTTGAACATACTTTTACGGAGTATATTAAAAGCTAAATTTAAGCAGAATAAAAATACTACCAAAGACAACTAAGGTTTACTTCTAAAAAGAGGTCACTTAGAACTACACAACTGAATTCTACGTAGACAATTCTAAAAGAGTTAATTATTTACGGCATTTTTCGTTTCTCAACAAAGTAGCAACTTTCTCCAAAAACCGCATCCCTCTATCTTTTTGGCATAATTTTCTCCATATTAAGGAACTAGTTTTAGTATATGGAGAGGGTTGTTCCAAAAAACTTTAGCCATAAGTCAACTTTGATTTTCTGAAATGGAACTTCATATAAATTTATCAATTGCATCAATTAAAATTTTTCACATTTTTCGTGCTCTTTCCCCAAAATCCACTGTTTTCGAGATATAAACATATAAAGCTATCTTTCCCAATTCAAGTTCTTGCAGAAAATCAACGAGTTCACTTAAGGAAACAGTTTGTGCGTTCCTATATCTGTTTTATAGTGTTTTTACTGATGCCACCTGTCAAGGGAAATTGTTTCCTCCAGTCCAGTTATACCAAAAGTTGATGTAAAGGCTGCAAAAACTGGAACAAGGAAGCTCAAAGTGCTTAAATTTGACATTTTATAATAGTAGAATTATTGTGAAAAATATCAAATTTCAGAAGTCTGTTAAATATGTAGGTTTATGCTCTACGGGAAAGATTTAAAATTTTAGGTATATGCCATTCAGAAATATCATGCATATAGGGTATTCTAGTTAAGAACACATGCCCAGCTTTTTTCAGCATTTTCTATCGCGCACAGTTTCCGAGAAAATGTCTAAATATATAAAATTTGGACACTGCATATATAATGGTTTCCAGAAATTTGAAACATATAATATAAAAGTATTGAACAAATATAGCACTCCGACTCCAATTGGGAAATGGAATTCAACTAACGATCTATGTCTATTATAAAAACTAAGTTTATGGACGTTGTTGGAAAATTCTGTGAGAATTTTATACATTGTATATTTATTGTATAGGATAAATGTGGGAAAATAAATGTGTGTACGATATTTAGAAAGTAAAGTTTATTTATTGCTACATAAATTCAGAATACAATGTTCAAAGGATCTGCATCATGCTGCGCCAGATATCATGACCCATCAAGACATCTAGGACTATAACATAGCGCTAAAAGCAATAAAAATTCAATAAGACGCAAATTTAGTTACTTTCTCGTGTAATTGTTAAGCACAAAGCACTGAAAAGCTACCTTCAAGGTCAGGTAAGGCCCACAATTACATTAGATGTGCTCTAAGCATTCCTTGAGCGATTGAATTTTCAAGATAGGGTTGAGTCAGCAAGCAGGATTTAAAAAAAAATTATTTCGGCTAATATCAAAGCTCGTTTTAAAATGCTTATGTTATGATAAGATATTAAAGCTTTGATATTGAATATCAATTCAAATCAATTTCAATTCAAAATATGCTTTATTGTCAAAAGAAAGTTTTCTTATTGACAAAGCTGGAAACTAAAGCTAGCAAAAAAACATCAAACTTTTAATATTAAAGTATATATACAATACGTAAAAGTAATACTAAAAATGTTTAAAACAATCTGAGAAAATATTTAAATTCAACTTTCAATTCAAAACATGCTATATTGTCCAAAATACACGGTATTCATTGGCAAAGCTGAACTGTGGCTATTTAAAAACAGATCACGATATATGCTCTAGAATAGAGAAAAGACAGGACAAAAAAACAATTATAGTCAAGGAAAAATGAAATTTCAAAATAAATAAATATATATAAACACCATTCGGTATACAATTAGTCAAACAACAGATACACAGAAAACAAACTAAATCTAAGTCTAGAAACTATCACAAAAGTACTCCTCTATGCTATAGTATGCCTTGGTAAGCAGCATTTTCTTCACCTGCGTTTTAAATAACTTAAAGGTTGAAACACTTCGAATTGAAAGTGGAGAGTGTTAAACATTTTTTTACTATTGTAAAAGATAGAATTTTGAGTCAATGCGGCAGGTGGTATTGGTAAGCTAATTTTAAATGAAGAACGTGTTTTGGTAGCGCTAATCGATCTAATCATAGAGCAGTACTTTCTATATATCAAACACACCACTTCCAGAATAAAGATAGAGGGCAATGTTAAAATCCTTTTTCTTACAAAACAAGGTCTGCATGACTCCCTGTACCCAAGACCACAAAGAATTCTAATGGCGCGCTTCTAGAGGTCTAAACAAGTACTCCGTACAGCAACCCCAGAAACAAACACCATAACGCAGATGCGAGTCCACCAAGACAAAATAGGCACTTCTAGTCAAAGTTTTGTCTAACTGGCTTTTAGTATTTCTTAAGGCACAACAGTTAGCTGCCAGTTTTCACGATAATAGCTCAGTATGCTTGTCGAACCTTAACTTAACCTAGCGTCAATACACAAACCCAAAAATGTATTAACGTGAAGGGACGGAACAGGGTCAGTATCCATGCTTGCACCATTTAGATGACACTTGAAGTACAATATATTAGTCTTGGAAATATTAAACGACAATCGATTGCAATCGCACCATCCCTTAACAATGGCCAGATCCCTGTTAATCATACCAGTAAGAGTTGGGCGTCCCCACTATGCCAAAGAAGGGTAGTATCGTCAGCAAAGGATGTACACTGCCCGGTTTCGATTATTAATGGTAAATCATTAATGTATAAAAAGAAAAAAGTGGGCCAAGAACAGAATCCTGGGGCACCCCCGCTACGACATTTATCTCCTCTGAGAACCTGTCATTAAAGACAACTCTCTGTCGTATGTCAGACAAATAGGACCTAAACCACGCCAGAACACATCCCCTGAAGCCATAGGCTTCAAGCTTCCTCAGCAGTATTTCGTGCGACACACAATCAAAGGCCTTAGCCAAATCACAAAACACAACGGCAGCCACATCTCCATCGTTAAGCCCCCAGATAAAGCCTTTCAAGCATATGAAAATTGGCATCATTGGTACTTTTGGAAGACAGAAATCCAAACTGGGACTTATTTAAAATATAATTAGCTTCCAAGAAGTTAACCATTTTTTTAAGGAGCTTTTAGACAATCTTGAACGAGGTAGGCAGCAGTGAAATAGGCCTGTAATTAGAAGCAACATCTTCACCCTGCTTGAATATAGCAATGACAATGGCCCTCTTCAGCAAATCTGGAAAATTGCCATTCAAGACCGATCTGTTGGGTCAGTGATGATGGAGCTGTAGAGGGTACATTTAAAAACATATCCAAAGGTATCTCGTCCCAACCTTCAGATCTTTTGTTTTTAATTTGAGTTAAAGTGTTTAGAAGTTCCTCAGCAGTAACAGGAGTAAAGTAAAAGGCATTATTAACTGAGATGCCACGCATAAAAGGCTCGTGGTAAGTTGAGAGGCAATGGAGCAGTAATAAGAATTTAAAATATTAGCTTCCAATTTGGAATTAAGTTTCTTAGATTCTTTACCCCGAAAGGAATTAACTATTCGCCATGCCTCTCTCTGCTTGTTGCTTGCACATGCCAGTCCGCAGGTATAATACTTATTCTTAGCCGCTTTTAAAACTTTGCGATAAATATTACGGTAATTGTTAAAGTAGTCAAGAAAAATTGTATTATACAATGAATATTTACGAATAGTATGAAGGCATCTCATATTCCTCGCAGAAACCCTTACACCCTTCGTAATCCATGGCTTATCTGTTTTTGGTTTCAAAGTTAAAATGGACAATACAGCATTAAAAACATGCATAAGTTGTTGGTAAAAAGTAAACAGTGGGTTGCCTCCACCGCAAGAGGGGCCCCAATCAACCCCTGAGCAAGCGTGGGCAAATGTAGCAAAGCTTCTCCTACACGGCTACGTCTTCTTCGCACCCAAAGTTTATTATTACCATTTTTGAAACGAAACTTACAGAATACCGCCTCATGGTCAGACAGACCGGCATTCATCGCCACAGCCGCCACACGCGGCACATCACCACCCATATTCGAGCATACATAGTCCAACACCGAGGAAGACCTCTGATTTACTCTTGTAAACGAATTGACATGCATGAGCATAATAAGATATCAAGAGATCTAACCGCCCTAAAGTCGCCCTGAATAATGACAGATGCATGAGGCGGAATTCCGCTCAATAAAAGGTCCAACCTGCTAAGAAAGACACCACAACTAGAGCTAGGTGAACGGTAAATACACACAACAAACAAGTTCAAAAAGATCAGAAAATATAGCAGAGCACTCAATAGACATTTCACTACAAAGATCGTCAAACTTAGATATGCTCTCAAATCTAAGCAGCTCGAGAGCGGAACCATGCAAGAGGACCATGGTACCATCATACAAGGAATTAACTCTGCAAAAGTTACTCATCACCACATAGTTCAAAATATGAACAGGTTCATCAGTCCTCATCCAATGTTCAGTAAGTAGCCAAGGCCAAGGGTAACCCAATCTCTCCAGAAAAACTTCCAATTCGCTAGATTTTTGTCTTATGGATGGACATTTAGCAAAAAAGTAGCTAATCTGAAGTAGCCAAACCTAACAAAGTAGCACCATTTAAGTCAGAGCCCGCGTCAGACGATGCTTCATCCACCAAACCCTCTAAGCCATACAAACTATCACGGTTCAAGGCTTGCCCAGCTGTATGGTCCAGACCATCGTGATCATCATTACTTGTGTTTTTTTCAGAAGAGCAATCAATGTGAATAAGATTAGAAGAATTTGATTTTGGAGCTTCAATAAGTCCCAGTAATAATTCTGAAATTCTAAGGTTTTTAAGTTTGGAGCCCATGGCGTCACAGATATTCAGAAACTGTATGCGATTCCTAGTAAATCTATCTACAAAATCTATAAAGTTACATTACTTATAATTAAAGAAGAAAACATTATAAGAAGGCTTAACATTGCTAGTTGAAATACTACCTATGATACAGCAGGATAAAAATATTACATTAGTATGTAGGCAGGATTTCAGTTTATGGCTAATGTATCTAACGCTAGGATACTTTCCTGCGGCAAGATCGTTTGATCCACACCCCACGACTGTAAAGCCATTATCTGTTAAATCCTTAACCAGGCCACCAAGACACTCAAGTACCTCCTTGTAAGTTGCATTTGGTTTAATGATAGAACGAATACGTACATGTGCTCCAAGTCCACGTCGCAAAGGTAGGTCCAGCTTTAAATTGTCTGGTCTCCAAGTAAAAGTATCTTTCTGACGTTCATCTTCTCCATGGGTTTATCCAATACCATGGTACTCTTTGGACAAGAAACTACATCAGGTTCAAACGGTAGCAAATCCTGGCTGACCGCATTCAGAGAGTGGTGGCCAGCTTACGACCTAAGAAAATTCAATTCGGAAACTGTACCTGTAATATCAATGTATTTATTTTAAAAAAGGTTGTATGATTAAGACCACACGACCAATGAAGGAGAATTAATAAAAAAAAAATCAATCATTATATAAAAAAATTTGTTAAAACAGGCCGACCCTAGGTAGAAAAGTTCTAAAATTATCATATACGCCCACAAAATTTGAATACACTGGGACTACTGGGTTTTATAAAAAAAAAATTAAAAACGCACTTTTACATCTAGGTACACCTTCGAGAAGCAGGTGAAAGGGGTCGAGCCGGGCGCCGGGAATATGTGGCACACTTACTTACGTCTCTTTTTAAAAAAAAAATTTTTAATGTATGTGATCGGAATTTTAATAGTTTTTTGTCGCACCCACACATCAAATGGGGGCATGAACTGTGCTTGCGATGCGGGCGGCTCAGGCTATTTTGGTCGGTGACGAAACATTTTTTCCTAAGATTATATTTATGTATTTTCTTAAAGTTAGTTAACAAGAAACATTTCTGTGGGAGGGAGGGGGGCTTATCACCCTTCCTTGAAGATAATGAATTTGGGTATTTTGGTCAGTCACTTAGTTCCATATTCGGTTCGGTTGTTAGTTACGTTTGCCGTTTTTCGGATTTATATCATTAATTATATAATTAAAAACAGACGGTCAGGCGGAGGAGGATGCTATTAATTCTGCTCGTGTTTGTTGTGAATTTTTTAAAAAGTTGTAGAAAACTATTAAAATATTAAATATATATTTATTTAAAAACGAAATAACTATATACGTATTACAATTACATATTTAGATTTTATATTTATGGGAAATCAGTCAATCAATCAAATAAGGCTTTATTATCATAAATTTCAAGAAATTCATTGACAAAGCTGGAAAGAAAAGGTCATCAGTTTGCTAAATACTTAAAATAGTCATATACTAAAGGTTATAATACAGTAATAAAACTTAACATGTCAATAAAACAAAAAACTAGTTAAAAATAAATTAAGAGTTAAAAATATAGTTAAAATTAATCACAAACAGACAGAATTAAAAGTCTTCCACACAGACCCAATTACAAACGTTAAAAGCAGATAGGTACACAACAGAAACAAAATATTTAAAACCAATTTAAAACAATAAAATAAGACAAATTAATTAAAATTATGCCCGTAGTACTCCTCAACAGAATAACATGGCAAGTGACACCAGAAGACCTCCGACCCCCTTCCTAAATTTCGCATAACTGTTCAGGCTTCTCAATTCCAATGGCAAATGATTAAACATTTTCTTGGAATTATAAAATATAGAGTTTTTAGTCAGAGAAGAAGAAGGAATGGGTAAAGATACAAAGTGTGAGCTTGTAGTATTAACAGCATCTAATGGCTGAGAGGGATTGAACATGTTGTTTTTGTATTTTCGAAGCATTATACATGCAGATTCGAGTATAAAAAGAGATGCCAAGGTCAAGATACCTTCCGAAATAAAATGAGGCCTACAGGATTAATTACGATTCAGACCACAGAGGCACCTCAAGGCTCTTTTCTGAATAACAAAGACCCGTTGAAACACACCTAGTGAGCAGCAACCCCAGAATGCAATGCAGTATCTCAGGTGGCTCTCAACAACAGAAAAATACACAGTCCTGGCAACAGATTTGTCCAAATGACATTTCACAGTCCAAACGGCATAGCAACCCGCTGACAATTTGCCACACAGTTCTAAGATGTGAGAGTCATATTTTAATTTAGCATCCAAATGCAATCCTAGAAACTTATTGGAACTGCTAGTCCTTATTAATTGACCATCCAGTGATATTTCTCCCAGATCCCCCTTAAAATTTATAATACTGGTCTTTTTGATATTGAAGCTCAATCTATTGGCACTGCACCAGTTCTTTATCGCCTCCAAGTCCTCCCTTACAAGGTTTTCAAGTTGTGCTGGATCCTGGTGATGCCAGAGGACTGTAGTATCATCAGCAAAGGAGGAACAGCGACCATAAGAGATCGTGCCAGGTAGATCAATAACATATATAAGGAACAACAGAGGTCCCAAGACAGAACCCTGGGGCACTCTAGCAGACAAAGAACCCACCGCTGATTGCTCCCCATGAAAATGAACCACCTGGCGTCGCCCTGATAGAAAAGACTCAAACCAATCGAGAACCGGGCCTCTAAACTCATATGTACAAAGTTTAGCCAGCAATATCTCATGATCAACACAGTCAAACGCTTTACTAATATCACAAAAAACGGCAGAAGCCACTTCACCATTGTTCAAGCTGAGGTATAAATGCTCTAGGAGATGGAAAATTGCATCATCTGTATTTTTATAATTCTGAAACCCAAATTGGGAATTAGAAAGAATTTGGTGCTGTTCCAGAAACTTCAACATTCTGTCCTTGACCAATTTTTCTATGATTTTACTAAGGATGGGTAGTAAAGAGATGGGGCGCTAATTAGATGGACATTGTTTTTCGCCTGTCTTAGAGATTGGTATAACAGTGGCCATTTTTAGGAAGCACGGAAAGACGCCGGACCGTATAGACAAGTTAATCGATTCAACAAGTGCTTGAATAGCTACAGGTGGTAAACATAGAAAAATCCGTATTGACATTTTATCATGTCCAGTGGTGTGCTTGTTCTTTATTCTTACACAAACTGAAAGAAATTCCTCAGGTACAATTGGTGTAAAAAAGAACGATTGTGGGATGTTAAATTGATGTAAACATTGTGATTCTGAGGATTTGTCGGTAACAGTTTGTTGTGAGAGATTTTGCGCTATAGAGCAATAATAACTATATTAATCTCATCGGCGGATATGTTATCTACTACTACCTTATCCTTTGAACTACTGCCACGCAGATCGTTAACAATATTCCATATTTACTTTGTTTGTTTGAAGCTTTGACAAGTCGACAATCATAATGCAGGCGTTCAGAAAGTTTGATGGTTTTACGGTATATATTTCTATATGTTTTATAATAAGTCATAAAAAAAGTATTATGGAAAAAATATTTCCTCAATGTGTGAAGTGATCTCATGTTTCGGCCTGACACTTTTAGTCCCTTGCTAATCCAGGATGCTTGAGACTTGTGCTTTGAGTGCGAATGGGAAATGATTTGTTAAAAATATTAGTTATTTGACCGTATATTGATTCCAAAGGCATTTCAGTATGTAAGTTGTCATTCCAGAAATGATCAAAACATAACTGATGGAATTTGGTATAATTCTTCCTTCCAAACATATGACCAACTCTTTTAATAGATTTAGCCTTAGGCTTTTCAGAGCAGAATTGAAAATAAACTGCGTGATGGTCAGATAGTCCAGCATGCTTAACACTGCAGTAAATTGTGTTTAAGTGAATATTTGAACAGACATAGTCGATTGTGGTCTGTCTCTGTGCAGTTGTGCGGGAAAAGTCTTCTACATGCATGACAAGACCAAAGGAAGATAGCAAATGATTTAGAGATTGGGTATTTAAATGAGTCTGATCACAAAAGTCCAAATTAAAGTCACCTGCTAGAATTAAGGAAGACTTAGATGGCAAACTATGGACCACCATCTCCAGTCCATAAAGAAAGTTTCCAATATTAGAACTAGAGGAACGATAAATACAAATCACATAAACATCAATAGCAGAAGAATAGACAATACAGAATTCAAAATACTGTTCCACCCGTAAGAAGTCAAATTTAGTTAATTCCACAAAATTTAAATGTTGCACAAAATCATTTTTGATCAGAATCATAGCCTCCATGTTTAAAAATTTGCCGGCAGAAATTTGCGGCTATGCTATAATTATTTATACAAATGGGTTCTCCCTGTGTTAGCCAATGCTCAGTTAATAAAATTATGTGAGACTTTCTAAAAAAATATCCAAATCGTCAACCTTGGATCTTACAGACTGAATATTAAGAAGTAACAAGCTTACAATATTGTTTTCGGAATCTCTAAAAAATGACCTGAGTTAATTAATTCATCATGTAAACTGATATTCGTTTTAGGTTCAAGAGCCCTTTTGGCGTCATATATATCACTTTTATTACACGCTATTATAGAGTTCTTTATAAAATTGGCTTTTAAGTAAAGACCTGCATTATTTAAATAAACTCCATTTTTAAAATAATGATTATCACAGTAAGCAAACTGGTTTAAGTCAAGTAACTCGATGTTAACATATCCAGTATTCTTCAGCACATTAATAACATAACATACACTTAAATTAAACCTAACAGTATGGCCGAAGTTTGAATTCTTTCCTGTGGGAATGGTACAAAATAGTAGATTGGTATGAGAGCATTGATTAATAAAGGCTTTAAGTAATGATGGATCTAGGTTCTGGTCATTCAATCCACCAAGAAAAACAACAAAATCAGCCATGGTAAAAGAGGAAGCTAGTGAATCTACATGAGTTATAAGATCTTTGTACTGGGCATGGGGTTTACAAACAATAAAAATATTGTAGTAATCACCCAAAAGGGTCTATACTGGTTTGATTTAATGTAAATAACATTCATCGTCATGTTTATGTTTTGTTATGTTTTTCCTATTCTTCTTATTCTTAAATATAAATATATTGGTCACAAGAGACCCCACGGCCTTTTTGCTTTTTAACGACCCCATCATCCCCTCCCCAAGGAATAATTTTGGCGACGTCACTGGTGCTATAGTAGAAGGGAATGTAATTATCCCCACAGATAAACGCAAGCTAATCTTGAAAACGCATCAAGTACTCAAGATCTATCGGATCCCGGTCCTGATACTAGATAACGCAATCAGTAGGCATATTAGTTTTAAAAAATCAGGATTAGCTAGTTACTTAAAACTTCATATTTATATGTTCTGAGTTGGTGTTGTCGGATATTCTATGCACTGCCTCACCGCAATGATAGTGACCTGGCTACATATTCTATTTTTCAAGCTTTCATGACTTAGGCTAATATTATGCAGTATGATATACTACTAACCTTTCAACAAAAGTTAAATTTGTGTCGATTCTAACCAATACCAACGACCGATCCAAGGATAAGACTGTCCTTCGTTCACTGTTCCGTAATACCACAGTTAATTAATTATGCATGCAATGTAGAACGCTAAATCGACAGCATCTCTACTAAGAGCTCAATAAAATCTCGCCAGGCTATCAAGTTTCAGCTGCATAACTGAGCAGTATTTTGTTCCGAAATCGAGAATTGACTTATAAATATTTTAGTCATGCTCCTCAATTTGCAATTTTGGATTTTTGCTTTCAAGTTAGGGATGATACAACTTTAAGTATATGTACGATCATTTGGATTCCATATTTTCGAAACCGGTAAATGCCTTTTTAAATATGACACTAAACATAAATTAATAAATATGGCCCCACCGATTGCAACAAGTAGATTTCTAATATAGATATTGATCTATATGAAAAACCGACACTCCCAAAACTGATACAAATTAATAATTATAAAACCAAGGGTAAAAAGGTATAAAATACGTTTCTAGATTTCATCCTACATCCTGGTTGAATCAAGTGACGGTGACGAGTGTCACGAAGCTACTTCGGAAATTCCAGAGCCCCTAGCTCCGGTTCCTGACCGCTCAAGTGAATTTTATTATTATGGTATCAGCATGCTGGGGCACCCCTTCGTTATGCGGCGCATGTTTTAAGATATTTGAATGACGTCTTTCCGGGGTGCATTTTTCTATACGCCACGTGATCGCGAATCGGGTCACGCCAAACTTCGGGTACTAAATGCCATTTCTGATCGCAAATAACCCGCGCTAAACAGCACACGTTGTCGCTAACAACGTACACTCCTACATCCTAGTTATAAAATATGAGTATTGAACAACATTGCTTTATAGAGAAAGTTCTACTTACTTGAGCTCTCGTGTTTAATCCTCACATGTGTTTTGAAAAAAAGCGTGATTTTTCTGTGAAAGAGGGCAATAATAATTATGCACGTTAAGGGTAAAAATAATATTTATTAATCATATTCTGGTCATATAATTTGGCAGTGTTAAGTTAGTACTTTCTATAAGAACACATTTTTACATTTTAAGTACTTAGCATTTTAAGAACATTTTTATTTATTTAACAACATAAACTGTCATACCATAAACCTAAGGAAAATAAATGGCTGCATTCGAGTACATCTTAAAAACAGCAAAACTTGCAGAAGAAATAAAATAAGCTAAAGAACGGAACTAAGATAATTACTTTCCAATTTTTCGAGGTCCCAGAGCTACATTTTGTTTTACACAAGTACCCAAGTTATGAGGAGCTAGATTTGCTTTGCTCTTGAAGTTAGTAGGCTTCCTTTCAGTCTGGGACCTTCTGCCAGTAAATGTAGTTTTTCTTCTGGCCACACTGTACAGAGATTTTCACACCTTTTCTTGTTGTGTGTACCATTTGTCTTTTTGATGATGAGCAAGGTTTTATCGCTGTGTACAGTCCACTTAAAAGAGAAGATGAACTATTCGTATTTTTTTTTGTAGTTCTGAATGCAGGCTATGACTCCACCTTGAAACTTCTCGGGGTCATCTTTAAGATTTTTATAATTATGTTGTCCAGATCAGTTATTATTTTCGTTTTCAATATTATTATTATCATCGCTTATCTTTGTTTTATCAATGGTTTCAAAATCATTACCACCTGTATCATCAACTGCATTATTTACAATAAGATTTGGCTGACTATTAGTTTCGTTTTTACTCAACTGCACCATTTCATTCAAGGAACTTTCAAGAAGTAAAGGTTGCAGTAAATGTAAAGGTGGTTCACTACCTGTGGCAATTTCAAATAAAATTTCTTTTTGCTGTTCTGAAAAAATGTTGCAAGCACTATTAATGTTGAACTTTTTTATGACTCCAGCCTGTTGCTTGCACATTTTCCCAGTTTTGCCTTGGGGATAAGAACATATACACATTTCCATATCAATAAAATATACTTCTTTTTTATCTGAATTTAAAACAGTATATTGCATGTGCCCCGTTTTTGTAATATTATTGAGATCAACATCTTTTTCATGCGGAGCATATCGTTTCACATTGATTTTATTTAGTACTAAATCCAAAAGTCTTTGGATTAAAGTGATAATAATGTGCTACATTTTATTTACTTTTCTTCAGTAAAAGATAAGGCAAAAATAAAAATAAAAACAGCCGCCTGACAGTACCGTTTTGACGCAAAGGTTTATTTTTAATTTGTTCCCGAATGTGTGGCAAAACACCTAACTAAACTAGCAAAATACTGCTTTTGCACTACACTTTTGAATATTAAAAAATTTTTAAACCACAAAACCTTACTTATCTTATATTCGATTTAGTATGTATTCGTCCAGACTTTTAGTTAAATCTTGATCATACTGAAGTAGCAGTGAAATTGTTACATAGTACATAGCAAATAAGACACGCTTCAACCAAAACTTTCATAATGAAATTCCGGTACTTACCTCAACCTCTTCTTTTGTTTTTAAATTTATTCTGAACGATTGTTCAGAAGTTCCTCGATAACTATAGCCATCTGGGAAACAAGCGAAACTATTAATTTCAACTATACCTATATTTTAAAATTAAAACAAAAACATACCCTCTACTACATGCTTGGACAAGGCTTTGAACTTTAAAACTGATTAGATTGTATTGCTGAGTCGCGAATTTGCGGCAACGTGTGCTGTTTAGCGCGGGTGATTTGCGATCACAAACGGCATTTAGTACCCGAAGTTCGGCGTGACCCGATTCGCGATCACGCTTGGCGTATAGAAAAATGCTTCCGGGGTGATGGATTGGAAGGCGAGGTACTATAGAGATAAGAACAAGATAGGGAAAAATAAGCTGGATATAAGTCTATTTTAAGCATTTAGATATCAAAAAAATCATTTTTAGATGAATTATATAAATTCCGGTAGAATGCAAGAATAATTGAATCCAAATTATTCTGTAATATGTAACTAAATCTGGAAAAATTTAATTTTAATAAAATCAAGCTTTTAAATAATCATTGACAAATTCAAGTACAACCAGCTAATACATTGTACCTATTTAACATGAAACTAGAAATATTGTACGAAATAGGATCGTAAATTACTAACTGGCCCTAAGAAAAGCTACTTAGTTTTTAGTGGATGTTTCTTGTATTTCAAAAATGGTTTTCTGGCAGTAAATGCCCTGTGGTTCGAATTTCCTGTTCTGTACGCTCCACGACTTTATCTCGAAGCGAATAGAATTTTTCCGTCTATTTTGTACAAAAAGAATATTTATTTCCTTATCTTTGATCAGCTTTGTCAAGACTCATCATTCCTTTTGAAAAAACATATATATAACAAAGGGAATATTATATGCCATATTATTATAGCAAATATAGGAAAGAATGACAAACACTATAGGTTTTTACAATTTCGATTATTCAAAATTTTGATCTATTGATATGTAGGTAAATATGTTCCGAGTGGATGCAAAATTTTTGGTTTATATAAACGAATTTGATTTGCAATATTTTTGTTATTTCTTTCTCATTGCCCTATTATTAGTAATACTCAATCACATGTATAGGGGTATCGTTCGATCTCATTTGGAATACCCAGCGCATTTTTTTAGTCCCATATCAAAGTTTTTAGGGAGAAAGCTGGACAGTCTTCAGTTTATGGCCCTGAGAATCGTGTCAGGTTGTATGAAATCTACTCCAACTAGGGTGCTGTTGTCGGAATGCGGAGAGATGTCCTTGAAATTTAAGAAAAACGTTATTGACAAGGAGGTTTGTATTAAAAAATATGGCTTTAAGTAGCAATCCTATATGGATATATATGCAATGTTGAGTTTTTTATAGGTGATAAGACCAACAAGTGCTGGCGAGGTAAGGAGATACCTATCAAGGTTCTTGCTTATAGATATTTGTGAGATTTGGGCTTAACTAAGGAAAATCTGACGAGTGACAGGGAATTATTGGAGAAGATTAGGTAACGAATTGGCGACTGGATTCACAAGGGTTTTACTGATGCTTCAAAGGATATTGAAACAGGTAGGGTTGGTCTTGGTGTGTTCTGCCCCCCAACAAAAGATATAAATTTCTATAAGTGTGTAAGGAAAGGAATTTTGATAAGATAGTTATCCTCACGTACTCAAAAAGCGCATTTCAAAAAATCACTTGCTCAATAATTTCATCTAAATTAAGTTGTATTGCTTATGATACAAAAAGATGTTGACAGAAATGAATGAATCCCTAAACTATAAGGTTATGGATTCCGGGACATTTGAATATCCATGGCAATACAGTGGCTGATAAACTGACAAACGTGGGTGTGGGTCGAATTCTAACTGTACCTCTAGAAACTAAGTTTGGCAAAGAAGAGCTATATCCTCTTACAAAAAGGAAAACTCGAAGTGAGTGGAAGACCTCGTGGAAACAATCTGCGAAGGAAAAAGGGGTATGGTATGCTTCTATTCAGGGAGAGCGATTTTACACCATGTTATAAAAATATAATTTTCGTTGGTAGCAGACACATAACAACTATAATTCGCATGAGATCAGGTCATTGTCTTTCTCCTGCTCACCTTTTAAGACTATTAACATAGCTTTAAGCTATGGCTCTCTCAGCCGTATCTAATTTTTATACAAAAGAGCAATATTAACGAGGCCTATATTTTATATACATACGTACAAGAATCGTGAAGTTTGGAGTGGCATTACAAATATGTATCATGTGCTAGGATGGATTATCGCATCAATCTAGCTCAATAATAATATGCGATTGTTCAATAAAATATTATGGCGAATGATATAGTCTACAAAGTCACTGAAACATTCATGTTAATGGACAATTTCCGGCGACCTGCTCATTGTTCGACTTCACAGTAAACTTATCACTAATCATACCAATTCCAAATATTGCGCGTATATATAAATGCAACGCTTAAGTTGTTCTCATTTTATAAGACTTATATCTTAACTGACTGGACTAATATGAGAGGATTATAATTATATTTTACTCTACTTCCAATTTTAGGACTTTATTTGGCTTTACGTTCACTCGTTCACTGATTCACTTGTTTGCTTTAAGCTCGACAACAAACAACAATAGATTCAAATCAGTTCCGGTTTAACTGTGAATGCTGAGAAATGGATCTATACACTTAAATGAGTTTATTATACTTTTAACTGTATTATTGTATTATTTAAACCGGTAGAGCTTAATTGCATTTTACTGGAGTACTTTTAACTTTTACCGGAGAAGTTCTTGTAGAGCACTTTTGCCCGCGAAACGCTTCTCTTGGCGAATCTGTTGTTTTGGCTTGGTTCAGTCGTTTAATACGCTTCATACCGCTATTGTTGGAGGATTGTTGATAACTCTCAAAAGCCTAAGAGCCTCGCGAGTGGCACCCGATATATCTAAAAAGCTTGCCAGAGTATGTCCATTCTTGGAAATGCCGCCACACCAAACCATTTTGTGTGTCAGGAAGAATCCTTTTATGTTCAATTTTCAAACCTAAACGAATTTTATTATAATTTCTAGAATTTTTGGAGAACATCAGAGCTCTGTAATTAGGTTATTTTTGTCTTTATTTCGTTTCAAAATGAGAGCAGATTTCCATTCCTAGAACCCCCCTTAAACACTAGTTATAGATGTGTAGAAGTGATCATTTGGCTTAAACATGGAATTTGGTCTCAGCCAGTGGCCGAATCTTTCGTATTATTAGGCCCACGTTCTAGTTCCATAATGGTAAACAACTAAGTGTTTCCAATGTAAAGCTGGGTTTCAGTTCAGACTTTTTTCTCTGTCGTACCGAAAAGGAATTTACCCATCTTATTGGAAAGTCGCTCGAGTGCAACCTGTTCCAAAAAAAGGGGAGAAAATCACGCCCTCAAACTATCGCCGAATTACCTTGCTTCCTATAATCACCAGAGTCATGGAACGTGCAAAGTCATCAGCAACTACTCAAGTACCTCGAGAACAACAGAATAATCAGCGATAATCAATACGGCTTTGGCAAAGAGATATCGACAGGAGATATATTGGCCTATGTCACTCATATATGGAGTAGGGCAATTGAGAACTACGGAGAGTCTCGAGCGATTGCGTTGGACATTTCGTAGGCATTCGACAGAGTTTGGCATGACGGATTGCTCAACAAACTGCCGTCCTTCGGACTGCCAGCCTCTCTCTGCAGTTGGCTTGCCAGTTTCCTTAAGAACCAATCTCTGCACGTTAGTTGATGGACAAATCTCAAACACATTCACCATTAACGAGGGTGTGCCTCAGGGCGCAATACTTTCACCAACTCTGTTCGTCATCTAATGACCTTCTGACCGAAACCATTAATCCTTTTTACAGTTTTGCAGATGATAGTACTCTTGTCTCTCAATTTAGATCAGAAAAACCTGTAACAGCGACTGAGATCGCAGACAGGAGCAGATTGAAGCAATTAATCAAGACTTGGAGAAAGTTCAAACTTAGGGCGACAGAACTTTGGTCTAGTTCAATGCAGCAAAAACCTAAAGCAGCCACGTTTACCAAGAGGGCCAATACGGCGGGCCCCGGCATCATTATGGCAGGATCCACCATTCCTTCATCCTCGTCAATCGGACTACTGGGTGTCTCAGTCAACAGCAGTTGCTCTTGCTTTACAAAGGGCAAATAAGACCGTGCTTAGAATATTGCTCACACATCTGGGCTGCCGCACCCTAAAGCTGCTGGATTTCATTCAGAAGAGAGCTGTGCGTCTCGTCGGCGACCGGGAGTTGACCCGGAATCTGGATAGTCTGGAACACCGCAGACATGTGGCCGAGATGTCCCTGTTTTACAGATACTTTCACGGCAGATGTTCCCAGGATTTGTCCAGCCTCATCCCGCCCCTGGCAACGCCTGTCCGACAGTCGCGACAGACGGTAGCACCAGTTCGTCGTACAACTGGAAAATACTTAGAACATCGCTTTACAGGAACTCCTTTGTCAGGCGCACTGCATCACTGTGGAACTCACCCCCAGGACATCTGTTTTCCCCAAATTACAACCTACAACTATTCAGGAACCGTGTCAATCAACATCTTCGCACACACACCGCTCGTCGAGCGCCATAGAATCTCCCTTGTACCACTGCCATAAAAACAAAAGATAAGTTATGCAGAATTGTCTTAGCCACCTCCTCTGAGTGAAGTTTCTTGAGACGATTGTAAATTTAAAAAAATTCGTATGATTTTTCAAATCACTGCCAGAGAAGAATGTCTGTTTAGAGTAGAACCAAACATGCTAAAGCTCGATCGCTTCTTTTGATTGAAGTATTTTCTAGTCTCTTCAGTGGCCTTTTTAATTTCCAGATATTGCTCTAAAGTGGGAATATATTTCCTGTTGTTTGTAAACTACTGCGTTTAAGTTGTTCATTGCACTCATCATCCCATCAAGGGTGTGAAGGCTTACCACTTTTTTAATTTCCTGGGTTGGACAGGATTGATCAGCCGCCATATTAATTATTTCTTGGAATTCTTGATATGTTATGTTTTCTTATGGCAATGACTCACCCACTAAAGGGAGATCCTATGACACTCAACGAGCGGTATGTGTGCGAAGATGTTGCTTGTCACGGTAGCTGTAGGTTGTAATTTGGGGGAAACAGATGTCCTGGGAGTGAGTTGCACAGCAATGCAATGCGTGATAAAAAGGCGTCCTTGTAAAACGATGTTCTAGGTGTTTCCAGTTGCACAACGAACGGGTGCGCTCTTGCCGTCTTTTTTGACTTCCTGACAGGCGTTGCTGGAGGCGGGATGAGACGGCCCAATTCCTGGGAACATATGCCGTGAAAATATTTGCAAACCAGGGATATCTCGGCCATATTTCTGCGGTGTTCCAGACTATCTAGATCCCGGGTCTACTCCGTGTCGCTTCTGAATGGAGTCCAGCAGCTTTAGGGTATGCTTCGGTGCGGCACCCCAGATGCGTGACCAATATTATAAGCACGGTTTTATTTGCGCTTTGTAGAGCAAAAGCAGCTGCTACGGTGTATACAGTTTTTTATTACGAAATAGCGCACCAAGCTTCTGCGAGGCTGATTTTGCGATGTTAGCAACTTGGTTATAACAGGACATATTGCTGTTGACCGAGACACCCAGTAGTCCGATTGACGAAGATGATGGAATGGTCCATCCTGCCATATTGATGTCATTGCCCAAATATTGGCTTTCTTGGTAATTGTGACCGCATGCCAACTTTCTTCAGATCTTGATTAATTGCTGTAATGTGCTCTTGCCTGCTGTCATATGTCTCAGTCGCTTTTAAAGGTTTTTCCGATCTAAATTGTAAGACAAGGATACTGTTATCTGCAAAACGGTAAAGAGAATTTTTGGTTTCGGTCAGCAGGTCATTAATGCAGATGAGAAACAGAGTTAGTGAAAGTATTGCGCCCTGAGGCACGCCCGCGTTAACGATGAATGTGTCTGAGATTTGTCCTGTCATGTTAGGACTATTAGCCAAATTAACACTTTATTATAACTGCCTCAATCCATTTTTTAAGTGTTCTTTTAACACTAGGGGTTGGAGGATCATACATATTCTTTTTATATTTTAGAACATATCCGGATAATGTTCTTTGATAAAAAAAAAAATTATAAGTTAATTCTATTAGCGAGCTCTCAAACTTCTGATATTCCACTAAAATGCAATCTCTCCATCTTGCATTACAGACCACTTTGGGAAGAATTCCCAAATGTAGCAATATTCTTGATTAAACTCTTAACAAATTCGTCCACCAGGGTTTTCTGAGTGTCAGTCAGTTGAAGAACGGGCTCTCCAAATCCTAAAAATTCAAAATCCTGTTTTACATTTGTGGGAATTGAATGAATTGATATCTCAACAGAGAAGGGTGGAGACAGGCCTCTTATATGCTCATCTCTACTGTAACCGAGTTAAGGGGGGGTGGACTTCCGATCTTTTTCATTTGTAGGAGGTTACTTTGCTAAATGAAGGCATTTGAGTGATATTGTAAAGATCTCTCGTTTTCCGAATTCTATTGTCATTCGATGGAATGAAATGACTAATACTTACTTCATTATTAGGGCTTAATTCTGGGAACTCCCTTAGGTCTGTTATGCGAGCTACTTTTTATGTGTAGAAACCATTTGTCCAGCTTCATAGAAAGTAATTGAATCGAGAGACATATAAAACCAAAGTTGGGCATTTTTGATCTGTGGACAGATGACTGAAACTATCACAACAATAACAACATAGGCGTTGAGCATTCACCCTCATGTACCTTGGTACACCTCTGATTGTTGTTTGCTTCTGCATTGATTTTTGACCTGTTCAAAAATTAAACAATTAAATCATTGCGTCACCCTCATAATATAAAATAGTAATACTTGGGGGAATAATTTTGCGATCAAAAGTAAATAGGGAAGTACCGGTTGGTACATGTTTCCTCATATTATCGACAGTATCGCCACTGACTCGTCTATTGAATCTCATTCTGTCCATGACTTCAACTGCGCATTCACTGTTTTGTTTGATGTCCTCTCCTCTGTGGATAATTGCCTGTATATGCCTCTAATTATCCCTCTGCAGGAAACATTAACATCAGGAATAATAAATATTCCGTAGTCGTTATCCAAAAGAAATTTATTATTTAGAAAAGACGCTACTCTGCTACTCCCCTTACGAAGTGGGCCTTTTTTGTGAGAAATAAATCTCTGGCTATAGCCATTGGGTGATACCTAATTGCCAATGTTTTGTTCGTTTTTCCTTGAACTGTGACCGTAGACGGTCCAGTACTGTTAGGTTTATATTTATTTTGATTTTTACGATTTGATTCTGTCATTGTATAAGGATAAATGATTTCCTTATACAATGATTCTGGATAGGGAAACCGTAGAGCCCCCCGGCTGCTTTATATTAGAAACGGTCAATAGGTAAAGATTGTTTGATAAAAACTGCTGTATTAATCGATGTATTCCAATATTCACCTAAGTTAAGGACAGGGAAGGTTTTTACTCACAAAGGAAAGTAAGTGATTTACTGTGTACGCCGCTTTTCTCATAACCACGCTGTTTCGCAGCTAGCCGAATGAAAAAGATGTGAATGATGTGATATATGGTTATCTGCCAGTCACAATCATCCCAGAATGTGCTGGCGAGTTATCCCTTCAGAGCATGGCCATAATAAAAAAAAGAAGAAAAAAAATATTTAGGTCCAAGCCAGTTACAAGTTACAACCTGGTGATCCATAAGACGTTTTTTAACGCACGTTGAAAATCGTCCGGAGTAAAATTTTCTAACATGATTTGGCAAGAACTTCCACATATAAGAAGTGACATATGTTTATTGAGCTTATACACCAGAAAATATTTATATGTCTATGTAATATTTGAATTTCAAGGAAAGAACCATTTCTGTGCAAGTGATAGCATTTGACAACAGCCCCCTGCCGGCGTTGCCACTCCTTTAGTAGAATGACAGGACGTTCTATTGCCATATTTATTTTGAACAGTGAACAGATGATTTTGACATTTATGGCATTGTTATGAGTAGAGGGCGCTACAGTTTGGAAAGCAGTGATGTGGCTTTCAAAGCTTGTGAAAAAAAGACATTTCAAAGTATGCCACAATGTTTAGTTTTAAATCGGTGTATTTTGTTATATTTACTTTAGTTCTATTAGAGTCGCATGCAGAAATCTCTGATAAACGTCGGTGTGTAGACGAAAAATGTTCAGGTACGTTTCAAATTATTTTTTAGACATTGTCCTCTAATCACTGTTGTCCTGTTTTAGTGCTCATATCTGAGGGGAAAACTTTGAGAAAGTACTCAAGCATAGAGGAAAATATACTTTCCTTCGCTCCAAACGAAGATGTAAGCATATTTAGCTATGGAGAAGGCACGAGGCCTGAATTAATAGGAGTTGAGATAAATGGAAAACGAGGCTATGTTAACAAAATGTATGTTAGAGAGACTCGTCTTCTGAAGAACCCTAAAATAACTGTGGATACTGAATTAATTAAAAATAATCTTGAAGTGCCTTTGGATGGAGCAACTGTTGATATTAAAGCACATCCAACTCTGCAAAATTTTGAAATAGTCGATGGTACCAAAATCCCCTTAGATTTAGCTGATTTAACTACAGATGTACCTGTTACTACCAATGAAAATAAAGGCAGTATCTTAGAAGGCTCTAAGCTTATTGATTTGGGTAAGATTGTTTATTGTTTCATTTTATACTTAAGTGTACCAAAAATGTCCACTCTTTTTGTTGCACATTAATGCTTTGCAATGTGGTGTGCAGTAGAAATTCCTATGATGTGTTGGCTTTAACATTCACATAACTTGGAGTCTTTGTTGACAATATTATACCTTAAAGAGTTAAATGAAAGGCATAAGAATAATGACCAGTTTTTTGTGTGCAAATTACTCAGCAACCATATAAATTCTTTGGAAGATTAATTTCATATATTAATATTAGTTTTCCTGCAAGAGACCTTACTGCGAGCCTTACTGTGTAGGGAGAACACTTTTCAATAAACTGGGATTTCTAATGCCAGTGAAATTAGGGTGAATGTGTGGCACTTTAAATTAACTAATGCACATGAATGGCCAATTTTACTATGCTCGCAGGTATCTCATCACTTATGTATTTGCTTATTTATCTATCAGCGAGCAATTGCCCAATTAAAATACAAGGTAAAAATGCAAAATGCAAGCCTAGCCTTACACAAAAAAAAGAAAAATTAAAAATTGTTGAAACAATGATAGAAAAATGGCATGTAGCAATTACCCATATATCCATCCATATCAGATAAGTCAGTCAAAGCAAACAAATGACAAAAAAGCAACAATTGTAACAATTAATTAAATAGAACTGAAAAATAGCTGTCACATCAAATATTACATGACTTAAGTTGAGATATAAAAGTCCTCTGGCTTCCAAAACAGTCCAACCTGTCAGAATACTGATTCACAAACCTAGCTGATCTAGGTAGGTAAGAATTGTATCCATAGTTAGTACGATGGGGCATAATTTGGAAGGGCTGAATTAGCCTTGTTGGCCTAGAAGGTACATGGATATTAATTTTTCCCAATAGCTCAGGACTAAAACTGTGAGAGTGCAACAGATTCTAAAACAAGATGAGATTCTTGTGCATACCTATGGTGTTCCCTGAAAGAAACAAATCTTAGGAATTTGAACAGATAATTTAATGGACTGGATATTAAGGAAATCTTTAGCATAGTGCTTGACAAAGCCCAGCATCTGAAGGGATCTTTACACTGCCATAGATATATGGGGAATAAAAGATAAGTTTAAATCAAGGATAATGCCCAGATCTTTAATTTGAGATACAGATGCCAAAAGGCAACCATTTATGGTAGAGATTTGATCTGGGGTATTTCTATTACAGCTGAAAGCCATCAAATCGCACTTGCTGACATTAAGTTCCACCCCCATTAATTAAACAGTAGTGGCTCACACAGTGTAAATGAACCTGTAAACTCAAGTAATCATCATTATGCCTGATCCTCTTATATAATTTTAAAAAATCTGCAAACATTAGAATAAGTGCAAAGGCAAAACAAGAGACAATATCATTCACACATATATTAAAAAGAAGAGGGCTTAGGTGTGAACGCTGTGGTACACCAGATGGCACTTTAATCTCCTTGGATTGGAAGCCCACAATGCACACTATTTGTATTTATTTATTTATGGCAAAGCCAATTTACAAATAATACAATTTTTTTTGCAATTTATCTATGTATAACAAACGTAACAAAATTATAAATACCACTTAACACATTTTGTATATAAATACCTATACAATTTATGAATTCCAAAAAACGTTGATATTTTCATTTAAAATCTATCCTAGCCAAGTAAAGGTATCAGTCTCTTTTTAAAGTGCACTAGAAGGGCAATAAAAAAGGTCAATATGTCGACATTTTGAGTTTGCAAACCTGAACATCCTTGAGATTGACTCATTCAGACCATAATTGGTATTATGAAAGGGCACACTAAACAACTCAGAACCTCTCGTTCTCCTTTCTGCTGCAATATGGGCAATTAATTAACCCTCTTAAGAGTTTGTAACAAAAACAAAGATCCACTTGAAGTCGCCTGCTCTGCATTGTCCGTACATTCAAGAAAGCCCTCCTCTCATCATAAGTATACTCATCAAGAACCAAGCCCAATGTATAAGCAGCCACTCTCAGAAATCTATTTTGGACCCTTTCAAGGGCTGCAATGTGAACAGCATAGTAGGGTGACCAAGCATCTGAGGAGTACTCCAGCATAGGTTGAACCATTGCACGGTACAATGTCCTTAACATATTCACAGACATATCAGTTGTGGACCTACATATTAAGCCCAGAAACGCCTACCTAGAAAAAGTTATTTCGTAACATTTAGCGATATTGAAGTCCTTTTTATTTGAGCCACACCATTCATTAAGAGAATCAATGCAACAGTTGTGCGTCCCCCAAATATGAGACCTGATGATAAAATTTAAGGTAATCTGCAAATCATAAAAATGAGCTGTGGGTAATAGCCCTGCCTACATCAGATATAAATAGAATGAAAATTACTGGCCCACAGTGTGACCCTTGGGGTACACCAGAAGGAACATCAAAAACGCGAGACATAACACCTTCATATTTAACTGCTTGAGTCCTCCCAACAAGAAAGTCAGCTAACCAACTCAGAATTGGGTCTCATACTTAATCATCTACGTCTTGAAATTAGGACTATAAAATGTGTAATTAGGTTCAACAGGGCTGTAAAAAAATTGCTAGCCTCTAAAGCATACTATTCTGTTGATGAATTTTTCAATTATGTTTCCATAAGTTCTCTTTGATATATTGTTAATACATATTTTAATTCATCTTATTTTTGTATATTTTATATTTAATTTTACCTTATTTTGTTTGTTTATTTTAATTTTACAGGGCTTTGTGATAATAAAGCTATATATTTTGAATTTGACATAGTGAGATAATATTTTGTGATTTAATGGTTGATCGACAGATTTCTATGTGGTTAAGGGTAAACACCAGATTGGATTTTAGTTCATTTAAAGTCGGCATAGATCAGAATTATGTCAGTATGTTCTGGCCACAATAGGTTAGTGTGTGAGATTTTGTTGCATGACAAAAAAGACATAATGCTTTTTTACAGAGAAGTCAGGGTTGGCAGCATCCTCCCAGCACTCTATAAAACATCTTAAATTTAACAAGCATCAAGAAGTTATTATGAAAAGAGGCTAGCTCTGGGTTTTGTTATTACAAAATCAAAATTTGCTAGAATAAATCGTTTCATTAAACTGAATTTGTCCGGCCACACTTGGAATATGCCCCTTTGAATTGGGCACCTCAAGAAGACGTAAATAAGTAATAACATAGAAAAAGAACAAACACTATTTCTAAGTTTCTTTATGTAAAACAATATAATATACATCCATATATGGCATCCTACAGGGTTATGCTGACTAACCTGTTATCTTTAGACCAAGAATAGATGTGCAGTGTTTCCACGCCATTCATGTGGACAGTATAATTTTTCACTTATCGTCTCTTATAACATGTTATGCACATTGAAAAACAGTTTATTTGTGTGACAACAGTTTAACTTATGAAGAATAAGGTTTGCTTTGTTAACATGGGAGGAATCAAACTAATGGACTAGATAAAATTATAGATGTATCGTGAGCATAAAGAATTAGCTTAGAATTAATTGTCATATGAAGGTTTTCCACAGAGACGTTAATAAATAGATGAAAAAGTAAAAATGAGAGTACTCTACTCTGTGGAACTCCATATTGTTGGTTAATTCGATATAAGTTGCATATATATAATATAGCCAACGATAATATTATAGAACACCTAATATAACATAACCAATTAACATATAATATTAACAGGAAGAGTCTTTTCTATTTATTATCTTAAATTATATGGCATCATAAGTCGTGTGACCAAATTTAAAAGGTGTATTATAAAGAGTCTTGTTGTTAATATTGAACTCTATTCTTTACGTTATTTTTCAATGTTGCTTGTAAGTGTATCACATTATTTAATTTTGTGTTATTTTTTTATTTAGTATTAAGCTAGAACTGCAAAAATGCACTTGTGATATGATTTGAAGTAAGGATGATTTAATATTATCATTATTATTATACATACTTACCTAGGTAGAGACGTTCCTTAACAAATATAGCCTAAGGAATTAGTCAATTACTTAAAGTGTTGAAAATAAAGCTTTAAACCAACATTCTGTGTAGTACACCAGATAGTTCACGAGAATATAAAGCCCGAGTTAACATGGTTTTACAATGTTTTTATTAAATCACTGTGTAATTCACACAAGTAAAAAATAAATTGCTCATGCCGCTGTTTTATTTTAATCTTCAAGTGTCTCCTCTCTGGGTTAATCCCCGCTTTCCGCGTTGCCGTAAGCGCAGGTCTCCGAAATTGCTGAATCTAACAAAGCTCCCTTGACACTACAAATTTGCTGCCTGATAAGTGCTGAAATAAAACATATTGATTTATACAGATTTAATTTTATTGTCATACGGTGAATTATTATTTAGATAGTACCTATCACTTGATAAATATTTATTTACTGGCGTGGCGGTTAGTATATTGACCATGGTAATATCGTAATCTGCATACCATTGCGTCACTAATTAACATTTGATATGTTCGTTTTCAAAAGAAAAAAACGAGCTTTAGTAATAAATTGTTTGCATGTGGAGGTGCTCCTGTAGGCAAAATTTTATAGGCGCATTAGAAAATAATGATACTAAGTGTTCTTTTTGTTATTATTTTGGCGTCTTTTGTTATAGTTCCAGAAAATCAAAACAATAAACAACCAACTCAACCTCCAATTATTGTGAACACAGATAAAAATGAAAATGAAAAAACTCAGCTAGAAGGCCAGTTAGCTGATGAGGATGATGATGATGATGATGTAAGTAACTTAAAGTAATACTTCTTCTGTCATCTAATCTTGGCAGATTTAATTTTTTAAATGAACGTTAGCACATTTTTATCTTGATAATGAATAGGATTGAGCCGTCAGATATTAGCACTGTCTACGTTCAGCTGTTGAACCCTCATTCAAAGTCAGCTCGAGTCAACTTCACCCATTGTCTATTATTTGCAGATGACTTAAAACTATTTCGATTTATAGAAACTATTGATGATTGTTCTCAACTACAAACTACAGAAAGACATTGATGCTTTGACACTCTGGTGCACAATTAATAAACTACCACCTAATATCACAAAGTGCGAGATTATGTGAATATCAAATATTCGCAGTGAAATAAATTTTGATTATAAATTGGGAAATGTTGCCCTCGAGCGTGTGGAGTCTATGAGAGACTTAGGGATACTAATTGATAACAGACTAACTTTTTCCAAACATATTGACGAGGTTGCTAAGTCCTCCCTGAAGACTAGGTTTTATATTCAGATCAACAAGAGAATTAAAAGACTGAGACAGCCTTATCACTCTATATATTAGTCTAGTCAAGTCCAAATTGGTTTATGCAGCTATGGAATGACTGCCTAGCTAAGATGTATGTACATGTGAACAAGCTCGAGTATGTGCAGCGGAGGTTTTTAAAATATCTGTGCTTTAAATTAGGTGGCATATATCCTCCGAGAGGATATGACAGTTACTTTTACAAAGATTTAATTTTTTATCTCTTAAACATTGTGCTATTCTAAGTAGTTTGCTCTTCTTATTCAAATTATGCAACTACCAAATTGATACGCCTGAACTTTTAAATGAGTTAAACTTTTTTGTTCTTTCCAAGCATACAAGGAAGCACGTTAAATTGTATCTAGAAAATATACCGACTAACTTAGCAAGGAATGCCTGAAAAGATCAGGTTCCAATACGGAGCAGTGGGGTACACCATAAGTTGTTTGCCTTTCACTCGAAAAATGTTCACCATATTTTGTCTTTTGAAATCATTCCATTAGATAACTTCTAAACCATTTAGAAGTTATTCCGCTAAGTCCACATTGTTCTAGCCTCACATAGTTTTTTTCGGTCTATTATCTCAAATAATCGACGAGAATCAATGAAGACAACCCCCACTGACTCTCCCACCTCAGGTCCATCCCTCCATTCTGAGACAAGATACTGCAATGCTGTCTCGCACGAGTGACCCTTCACCCTTCCTAATTCCTAAAAAGAGCAATCACTTCAATCAATACTCCATATTTTTCCCAATGTTTTTCTAACTGGATCTTCACAACATTTCCAGCACTTTCTCATACATTGGCAAAACATTAAGTGGCCTATACTCTGATATTTTGTTTGTTCCAGTGACTGGGAATAGGGATAACTGTGGAGGTTTTCCAATTTGTGGAAAAAATACCTCTTTTTAAGGAGTACTTAATTACATTTACCATTGTTTGTCTCATTACTTCATACCCATTCTTTAAAAGAGCATTTCTGTTTTATTTGGTGGCTCATTACAATTATTTTTAATTTTGCATAATCTGTAGGTTCAAGTACTTCCTATTTCTGTAAATTTTCATCATTGATTAATCCAGGATGTGATAATTTATAGACCTAACTATATCTTCGACACTGTCTATAAAGCAATAAATTTTTGTGCAATGTTTTTTCCACCTGGCATTTGTTCACCCTCATGCACTACACTTTCCAGCACTGTTTGTTTCTTTGGCTTTATAATAGTTTTCAATGTTTTCCACATACCTTTTGGATCATACTTGTTTTGTTCTATTTCTTCCTCATAATAATAATTTTTTTAGTGTTTAATTAACTCTGTTACCGCATTTCTTGTTTTTCGATCTTCATGCTCGTTAGTAAGTTTCGCTTTTCTATAGCAATTATCTCGGTCCTTCGAGAGATTTTTTATTTCCTGTGTATACCATTTGTTTTCAATTTTATTTGGGTTTATTGTATACGTACTTTTTTGTGCCACTCCGTTAAGAGCTGTTACCATATCCTGCACAAAAATATCTGGGTCTGAGTGATCTCCTACGCAAACACTCTTCAGCTCTTCTCTATAGAGATGGTAATCAATTTTTATTCTTCTTTTTATTTCAGTAAGTTTTTTCATTTCAGTTTGTGTTGTCAATTCTGTCAGCATTAAAATTGCATGATTTGTTATTTTTGGGGTGTCTAGTACTTCGATCGCTATGTCTTCATTTGTGATAACCAAGTCAATAAGTGTTGCTGAAGTTTCTGTAATACGTGTTTTTTTTATTTACTAACTGTTTCATTCCATGTAGTCTTACCATGTTTTTTAACTGTTCAATGTAAAACGAATCGGCTTCCCAGTCAATATTTTAGTCACCCACAAATAAGAACTTTGTGTTATTAAACGTGTCTAGGTGTTCATTAAAACTGCAAAAACTTTGCTGTGCTGGTTGATGGTGAATGATACAAAGCTGTTATTGTAACTTGTTTTAGAAATGTCCCTTTAATTTTTATTGTTGAAAACCAACAATTTGTGCCTTTAACTTAATTTTTTAAGGTTGAATAATTTATATTAATCTGCACAAGAGTTATAACACCTCCTGTCCTACGACTGTGCGAGTTGCATTTTACCATATTGTATCCTTCGATCTGTAATTCATGGTCTTCTATATCATCTGTGAGATGGGTTTCCGCTAAACATAATATTCCCACACTTTAAATCTTATGATTTCATCTTTGTGGGACATATAACTTTGGGAATTTAGGTACATAATATTTTTGGTGTATAATTGCTATTACGAATATCTAGTTTTGACTGATACGGTCTCTTGCACTTTCTTTAGCATTGGACATGACACATTAAAGACGGAGTGGGTATGTACAGTGACCAGTTTATACTTATCATTAGCCACAGCACAGTTTATACACTTCAAATTATTTGTACAATTTTTCAGGTCATGAATGGCTTCGCCACACCTTAAACATATTGGGCCAGCCCTACATTCATTTGCCTTGTGTCCAAATTTCTCACATCCAAAGCATCTTACAACATTAAAATATTCATACACTCTACAACTTGTCCATCCTATATTCAACCTTCCATTTATGTCCACCATAAATCATTAAACAGTTCACTGATTACTTTAATAATTGCAAAGTAAGCTTTAATTTTTTTTTGTTATAGCCATCTCAAAATCTTTAATTCTGGCCTCTGTTCCATAGTTCTGTTTTACCATAGTATTTTTCAGCATATTTTCCTCATATTCCTTTGATAACCCTACTATTTTTATCATTGGTTGCCTTTTATCTGGAATTTTCACAATATACTCTTTACCCATTTTAACAGATACAGCTTCTTTAAACTTTTTGACATCTTCAGGATTGCAATGTACAGCTAGTCCCCCATTTTTTAGGTTTTTAATATTTTCTATTCCCATGTTTATGTCTTCGAGACTTATTTCCTTTTGAAGCATTTCTTTCGTAACGGAATTTGATTGCGAGTCCTTAGGTGATATTACTACTACATCATTTCTTAAATTGTCGCTGTATAGCTGTCGATTAGAATGTTCTTTATTCTTGTTTCTGCCAAATAACGTTCTTAATTATGTTATTTATTTTCATATTTCTTTTTATTCCCTCCACTATGCCAGCACCCCCCCCCCCCCCCCCCCCTTGTCATTCTTTCCAACCCTAGTTCCAGCATATTAATATTCAACAGACTCTGTAATGGTCCCTTATAGAAGATGGGAAATTTTTCCTCAACGAAAAGGTGGCAACGTTGTATTGGTCCGTTATGGAAGATGGGAATCTAAAAACACGCGGCAGGGGCAAGCAACGCCGCGCTAACGTCATCCGGCTGGACTTTGAACCTTTTGCCAATTAAGTCAGCCTAATGTTGAAAGAAGAAAACATACACCAATTCTGTTCCGTTCTTTATGTTCACAGACGGACAATTTTAAGGTTTTCACAGTTTTTTATAATCAAACAAGCGACAGTTGATGAGCAATTTTTTAAAAACGGTTCGTCCACCATTGCGACCTGTAAGGTCTATTGTGGCTCTCCCTGTTTTAGAGCACCTCATCAAGTTTTTATATTTCATTATACTCCATAGCCTTGTCAATGACCCTCAGTGTAGTAGCTCCTGGATTGGTTTTCACCTATCTCGCGGCGCGGTGGCGCGGGTCGCGTCCTAGCAAGAGGACATGGTCCTATTTTATCCCCGATGGAGACGTGCTTCGAATTCTGCATATTAAACTCTTATATTTCAAGAACCGCTTAACGGAATGATTTAAAATTTTGAGTATGGCTTATTTTTATGAAGTATTTTGGATAGAGAATAGAAATTTGATTGTTTTTTTTTTCTGAAATAAGCCTGTTGTTTCTTTCTGATATGATTATATAATATGTTTTTAACAGGCATAATTAAGTTTCTAAGTTAAAAAATGTGCTTGTTTAGTCAACAAATACATACATATATTAATAAAAGATGAGAAATAACCTAAATAATTACCAACGATCGAGAAACATTCAGAATATTTAAATCTATTATCAAGGATAGCTATTATCTGAATACTCCAAATATTGCAGATATTTGTCGATTTTTTAATTGCTAGTCTGGATTCCAAACAAATAAGAACAGCGTTGGCTGTACTAAAAGTGCTGGATTCTGCTGTGCAGACCTTTAACGAGCGAGGGTCCGTTCACACATGGATCCATATTCTGTGACCTCTCAAAGGCTGTTGACTATGTGTATCATTAGATTATAATTCTGCGTAAAGTATTTATCATCGTTACCTAAATATAAGTACATAATTCGCGGCATATTTGTGAGCGAGTTCGAGTTTGAGTGCAAGTTTATTCTACATGGTTTAATCACAACCACAGTGCTTGAGCTCTGTGATGTGTCATTATTTTGGATCCCTTATTGTTGAATAGTACTTACACCAAGCTTTCTTTGCCCGATTGCCGGCTTAAATTTTACAAATAATATATATTTATTTTGTACTTTTTATCATTATTATTACTGTTTTCTGTTAGTTGTGTCGTACGTGGTAGGCATTATAAACCGGAATATACTAGATGCTATATAGTCAAAGTATATAATATTATGTAAACTTTGATATAGTTACTTATTTTCTTTGTTGTCTTAATTTCAAGCTTAAATTTTATTTTTAGTTCTACTATTCTTCTGCTTTAATGAGATATTTGAGTCTTAATTAATTTTTAAATATTTTTATAACCACATTAATCAGATATTTCTGTCTATATATTGATTAATATTTTAAATTGATTGGTTGTTGAACGCTTATGAAACATTAAAGTCCAAACCGTTCAAGAATAGCTGAGATATTTAGGTTTCTCCGTCTTAATTGAGGCATCCTGTCTATTCCGTATTTCTTCGGATGGTTCATAACGTGCATTCCTTCTTTCTGAAGCATTATGACCAAAGAGTACGGGACATTATGTAAATAAATCACATAAATTTATAATATAGTCTTACCTGAATTGATTAAGGTTTCTATACACTCATGTTTTCTCATTAATCTTTTTATGTTGGATAGGAGAGAATTCTGGCGCACCTTTAAGGGAGGTTATTTATTTATAGGAGCACTACTAAACTGAAATCGGGATGGCGCGGCGGGTAGACAGAGTCATATAGTTACTTTAATTTTTTCTTGCATTAAGTATTAATTTTATCTATGTCTGCTGGACTTTTCCAAGATTTTATTGGTTCAATCATACTTTTTCAATCCTTTCATATCTTATTAATGTCTGTATTTTATATTAATAAGGGTGGCGATGATTCTGATGACGAATTTGATGGGGAAGAAGTTGAGGACAATGATGACGGTGATAATGAAAATGCAGGGACGAAGAAACTTGAAAATGAATCACTTAAGATAAATGATTCTCTAGCTGACACTCCCAGCAACCTGCCTTTAAGTAACTTAGTTGAAACAGCAGCCGATAAAGCAGCTGACGCTATTATTAGTAATCCTGAGGTACCAAATAAAGAAGAAGCCAAAATAGAATCTAAGTATAATGACAAGATCAATGCTAGTGAGCACAACATAGAATCCACACAGGAGAGTAAACCTGTTGAGGTTTTTGGTGAGTCAATTAGTACCTAATTGAGAGAAAATTTAGTTCTGAACGTACATAAGTCTAGCTGGGTGGCAACCCAAGTTTTAAAATAATACAAATTATTCTAATTATAACATATTATTGTCTGCCCTACTTCTTGCAAAATATCAGTTATACAAGGTTGTTTTATTTCAGAAAATATTACTGCAGCTGAACAAATTGGGAAGGAAGTTTCAAACGGTTCTGTAAGTCCAGTAGAGTCGGAAAGTACATTCACAAAAAATTTACAACAGAAATCAGATACATTGGATGCAACGTTTGGTGGATCATTACCAGTTTTAAATGAATCAAGCGTCTTAGCCGAAGAACTTCCAGTCGCAACGAGTACTATTGCTCCCTCAATTGTCCAATCAAAGAATGAAGACGCAACTAGTGATCTTTTCGTTAGTACTGCAAATACTCCAATAGCTAGCAGTGAAGAAAAGACAGAAGAACCGAAAAATTACTTGGCCCAAGAACATGCAGAAAGGACAGAATCACTACCAGCTGAAATTGACAAAGATCTCCCAGCACCTACCACAGAAATTTCGATTGAAATAGAAGAAGTGTTCCCTTCGGAGGATATATATTCGGTTACCCCAGATCCTCTAGGTGGTGATAATGGCAAGCTAACGTTTTCTGAAGATTCTCTTCCTCCGAAATATGACTTGATCAATAATCTAATGCCAGCTTTTAAAGACCCAGGAGAAAGTGTAGAAAGTAAATCTGAGCCAGCTAGTGAAGGTATACTTAGTGGACCAGAAGGTATGTTGGATATATCTAATACAGGTGAGGATGGAGATAACAATATAAGTATTAGTTCAGCCGAAGAAGTTAAAGCGCCTATCCAAGAATCAAATAAAGATATTGATTTCCTTTTTGAAGATGATATAACGAAAAACAATTCATTAACTAATGAAAATATTGTTGAAAAATCAGATGACTCATTTTCTGAAGAAATTGAAAATGTTCCTCATAATGAACCACCAGTGGGTTTTATATCCGGAATCAAGTCTTATTTTGGCATGTTTAGTTTAGGTAAAGAAAGTGATGAAACTGCGGAAGAAAGTAAGAACCTGTCGGTTGATGACATAGCGGCTAATATTGTGGATATTTCTAAGGTAAATTATATACATAAACAATGAAAATTGAAATGTTTGTTTGGGTTGTTGGGTTGGGTTACGATAATTAAGGCTTTTAGATTTTTTAGTGGTACCATTTATTTATTTATGTTGACTTCAAAAAATGTCACATAAATGGTAAGAGAAGCATTAACACATTACAGCAAAGTTAAACATAAAATTGTCACATTAAATAATAAAATTAAAAGTTTGCGATTACATCACAGACTGTATGATTTATTTGCATAGTGAAGTGTTGTTTAATGTTCTTTGGTTGTCACAGAAAGCTTTCTTCACTGAGTATGTTATAAGTCTGGTCCTAAACTGACATATGATAATTTCCTTGATATGGTGTGGTATTTTATTGAATATTCTTAAGCTGACTTGAAATACATGTTCGGCACTTAATACATTGTATGTATTTCCTTTTAGGCTTCAGAAGTGAGCGAAAATGTAAAAGAAAACGCTGACGTGCATGATCCTTGGGCTTCCAGTGCTATTAATGAACAAGTAGATGAAAAGATGGAGGTCTGTGATAGAGAATCCGAAAAATGCCCTCAAATCGATAAACACTTATTTTGTGATAAAGAGAATGAAGACTGTCCTAAAGGCCAGGAAGGGGATGCTCCTCTTAGTGATGAAATATTCCCTAAAAGCCTTAGTTCTGAGGATCTTCAGGTAGTGTATGTCCAAATTAATAAATTTCTTCTAAATGCTGTTGTTTATGTCTACAAGATGAAATATAACATTTTGTAGCCAAGGAGCAAGTGTTAAATGGTTTTATCAACAGGATTTAAGCATGTTATATATTAGAACAGACATATTTGATAGTATGTTCTATAGTTGTTGAAGATTCATGTTTATCTTAAAATGTTTGACCTTTACTCCACTTCATATGTACGCTTTTTTAAAAATAGAGCCGCTACGGCTCTGGCCTTAGGGTGGAAGCGACACAAGTGCTAGTTTAGTGACCCGGGCCTTACGAAACTGAAAAACCTAAGATAAATTGGAAAACGGTCATATATTTTGTTATAAAAGATTTCAGGGCAGGTTTACTTAAGTGATTTCCTCTTCTAGTTCAATATATTGTCACGGCTAGCAACCACCGAATGTTTTTGTGCTACCATATAGAACTAGCCTTGTCGCGTCTATGAGTCATCGCCGGCCGCGAAAATTCAGGAACTGTGGAATTATCTCTATGCCCTGGTCGAGAATCATATAGAGTGGCCTCGCCTCTTCTGGAGTTATAAGTGGCAGGCAGAAAACGTGTTTAGTTGGGGAATCATTGAGTGTTGAATTGTAAAGTTATAAGAGTAGTTTAGTGCGCTTAATTGTATATAGTGATAAAGAATAAACAGAGTATTAGTTTAAAATAGTAAAAGTTGCAATTTCGTTCAGAACCCACGGGGAAAGCGTAACATATGGTGTCAGAAGTGGGATTGTGAAGAAACGGGACTTGTGAAGTGTTCTTCGAGGAGAGAAGATGGTACAAGTACGTCAACGACACCGTTTTAACTCCTGGATTCTGAGAATATTTTATAACATTCTATGGTCAATACAAGGCCACAAACGGCGGAAATGGATCAAATAAATAAAATGTTGGCCGATTTCATGGAAAATCTAAATTCTGATAGACAAGCAGAACAGGACAGGCTTCAGAGAATTTTGCAAGACCAAGAAGGTAAAAGGCAAGCAGAACAGGGAGGCTTCAGAAAATTTTACAAGATCAAGAAGAGAGAAAGCAAGCGGATCGGGGAAGAGGATGAACGTAGGAGGCAAGCAGAACAGGACCAGCTTCAGAAATGGATGCTGGATGTAATTGTAGGCGAGCAAGGAAAATTACAGAAAATATTGGACAGGCAAAAGGAGAGATATGAAAAAGAAGTAAACAATATACAAAAGGAAGTTGGAAATGTACAAAAAAGATGTTGGGAATGTACAGAAAGAAGTTGGAAATGTACAAAAAGAAGTAGGAGATGTACAGAAAGAAATGTAGAATTTACAAGCAGGCGTTACCAGACTAACAAATCAAGGATCCACCGAGAGGGTATTCGCCACAGGACATAATATCAAACCTCCAACGTATGACGGTCAAATATCCTGGTCAATGTACAGGAGACAATTTGAAGCCGCTGCTGTTGCCAACGGTTGGAATAACGAAGAAATGGCTACATCTCTGGTGGTATCGCTTCGTGGATCTGCCCTGGAACTGCTACAGACTGTTCCCATCAGCCGCCAGGGGAAATATGACATACTTGTAGCTGCCCTGGAGAAACGATTTGGAGATCAACATAGAAGACAACTCTATCAGGCACAAGTAAAGTTTTGACATCAGAAACTTGGTGAAAACCTGCAAGAGTTTGAGGCAAACGTTAGACGTCTCATTCAATTGGCCTACCCGGGAGCAACAGAAGAATTTCAAGAGGAACTTGCTGTCCAATATTTCGTGGATGGTATCAGAGATACAGAAACTCAGAAAATGCTACTTCTAGCCAAATTTGATAACAACAGCTTTAGGTAGGTCCCTTGAAAATCGAGGCGGCCTGTAACATCTCTAAACCAAAAATCAGGGCCGTATCCATCCAGGAAGAAAAGCCTACCAACAGCTGTGAATTAACTGATATGGGCGAAATTTTGGAGAAATTAACAGAAGTTCTACGGCCACAGGGGAATTCCGGGAGCGACTAGCAGATAGGTCACCTAACCGAAATGTTTCAAATCAGTGCTGTATATGTGGCAGGACTGGTCATTTCAAGAGAGACTGTCGAGTACAACTACGGTCTACATCTCCATCCAGAGACGCTAGCAGTTCAAAGTCAAGTCAGGCAGGGTTAAAACAATATAACTCTAAGGCTAAGCACAAGGAAGGAAGATGGCATAATAATACAGATGCTTTATCCAGAAAGTCATGCGAGGATAATTATAAACAAAAATAGACCAACGGGAAGGAATCACTCCCATTAGGCAAACAAGTTTAAAGTTGATCAGCAGTGAACCACAGAGCAACTAAAGAAAGATCAGCTTGAGGATAGTGAAATAGCACGACTGCTAAAAGCTAAAGAAGAACGTCAACCAAGATCAAACTGGAGAGATATTTTAACTAAGGGATCTAATTTTAAATCAGTGGGCTCAGTGGGACTTCCTGGTAGTTGAAAATGGACTCCTTAAAGCGCCGATGGAAAAGTAGTGAAGACGCAGTTAGTGGTACCAAGGAAGAGGGTATCGGAAGTCCTGAAAGAAGTACATAATGGATAGTTTGGTGGTCATGTCAGGGTTAAGAGAAGATTGACAAGATCCGCGAGAGATTTTACTGGGTCAACTACTGCCAGGATGTGAAATCATGGTGCCGGCAGTGTTCAACCTGTGCCTCAAGTCAAAGACCCCAGACAAGATCTAGTTGGAAGATGAAACAGAATGATGTGGATCTACCGTTTGAACGTCTCGCCAGTGACCGAATGAAGGCTCGATATGATCTCCAAGCTAACTCTATGAGATTTCAGATGAATGATAAAGTCTGGTCATATAATCCACAACGGAAGAAAGGAAGATCTCCCAAGCTAACGCAAGTGTGGGAAGAGCTCTATACAGTCATCAAAAGAATTAGTGACGTAATGTATAGAATTCAACGTAGCCCCAGAAGCAAACTGAAATGTGTCCACCTCGACAGACTCAAAGCATATCACGAACATAAGGTAGCTGGACAGGTTTAAGAGGGAGGCAAAGTCACGGCCAGCAACCATCCGAATGTTTTTGCGCTACCCTATAGAACTAGCCTAGTCGCGTCTATGTATGAGTCATCGCAGGCCGCGATGATTCAGGAACTGTGGAATTATCTCGATCAGAAAGCGTGTTGCGTTAGTGAATCATTGAGTGTTGAATTGTAAATAGCTATTAGTTGTAAAGTTATAAGAGTAGCTTAGTGCGTTTAATTGTATAGAGTGATAAAGGATAAGGAGAGTATTAGTTTAAAATAGTAAAAGTTGTAATTTATCAGAACCCACGGGAAAAACGTAACAATATATTATGTTTACAAAAATATAGCGGGAGAAATAATGAACCGTGCCACGTCTCTTTTTTTCTTTTTGCTCTTTTTCCAGACTCATTTGTCAAAGTCATTTTTAGAGTTTTTTTCAAAACTGTAAAAATTTTTAATGTATATAAATCGTATATCGCATTCTGAACTTCCATTTTCACGGTTTATCCACCGATCTCCATATATGGATAAGCACAAAGCGATCCAAATCATACTGATTCATGCGCCTTCAGATGTAAACAAAAGAAGGTAATTCTGAGACTGCGTAGTTTCAATTAGCAGGTTATCGATCGATTCCACGTGCTTCATCACCGCATGGCCGCGAATAAGCGACAGGTCCGGATTTTAAGAATTTGGAAAAATATTTTTGCCGTTGTATATATTACCAAAAATTTAAAAGCAAGCTGATAGATGATATATTTAACACAAAAATTGCAAGCCATTGGTTTTTAAAAGGAATAGAATAGACCAACCGATAAAATATACAACTTTTGCTATTTTTTCCGAACCTTGCTTTGTTTTGGAGACAAAAAAAAATAAAAACCATTTCTTTCCTCGTCCCTGGGCGACACAAAAACCAATTAAAAAATGTAAAAATGTGAGAGTAAATATATAATTATGTTTAAGGAATAAACCATTGATAGGTATGCAAAAAAAATACTACCAAATATTTTGGTACCTACCTAATTTTTACATTCTTTATGTGTGGCATGCATTTTTTTTGTTAAAATATTAACTAGTTTGCCCAAAATGAGTTTATGACCAAGAAAATTTTAATGATTTATACTGTAAAATCTGGTGTAACACAGGCGCAGCACTGAAACTTGTAAACTTTCAAATATATATATTTTTATCCGATCGGACGAAAAACGATACCTTTCCGATGTGTTTTCTCACCGCAAAAGTCATGATTCCAGTATAGTGTATTCGTTGCTTGGCAACATGCAATAACTGTACAAGAATAGAAAATAACAGTCCGGGAATATAACATTTCTGTCATATTCAAACGCCTTGTTTGTCAGATCTGACGTCTATCAAAAGTAACATTTAGCTGTAGTTTCCGTAGCTACGTAATAAACTTCAAGCTCGCTCGATTCAAAACTTGATATTATGTTGAGTTTAAATTTAAAACACGTTTTTATTTACGGTAATATTTGGCTCTATTTATATAAATACGTATTCTAATTCATTTCGATCGGATAAAAAATAGTATGTGCAACTCGTAGGAAAAGCACATTCCTGGACTCCTGTGTTGCTGGCCTCGGCTGCGCCTCGTCCAGCAACTACCACAGTCGTCCAGGAATGTTTTGCTTTTCCTCCTAGTTACACAATGTACTATTTTTAAAATCATGCCTTTGATTCAAAAATATTAAAAAATGGAAGCACCTCCTAATAAAACCCTTTTTATATGCGTTTGCCTTAAATTTTACTTTCTCTTTAAGTTAGTCTTGAATAGGTACTACTTTTAAAGGAGATTTGTAATGTTAAAGTATTTTGCATTCACACATTACATACCACAATCTGTAAGCAAGGAATACACCTTTTTTTAGTTTTTTAAAATATGAAGTTTTGTTGCATTGAATAGCTAAAATAACTTTGGGGCAAAGAAAGGTTTATTAAAACAAAACATCATGATATAAACGTTTTATTTACATTAACTTACATTAGGTAGTAGTAGTAGTCTATTTGGAAAAAGCCAATAATACAAAATATGTAGGTAGTATGTACCAAGATACAAAATTCTTAAGACTATACACATGTCTAACTGCTCTTGAAAGAACTTTAACATATTTAAATTTTAGTAAGATACATCTAGCGAGATTTTATTATGAAATAAAAAATACTTAAAAATATCTATTCCTTCATAACAACCATTGTTCTACCTTAGTTAAAGAAATTTTAACATATTTAACCATACTTGTACACAAATTTTATTAGCAAACAACCAGGAAGATTCTATTATGGGGAAAAGAAACCTTAAAACATCTATTCCTCCACAATAACTATTGTTCTAGTTCAATTTATTTAATAAATATTTTTTTAATACTTTTTTGTTTTGTTTAAAGTTCCAGTCCTTACTTCAACAGGTAGCAGGTTATATAATGACAAGCCCTTATCAAACAAGCCAAAAGGGGTGGAGGTTTTTGTAATCACATTTATATGAAAATTGTGGTGATGCCTGGTATGATAATTATGAACTTCACTATTTATTTTTGGAAAATCCTGCAAATATGAAGGTTGAAGACCATGCTCTATCTTATAAATAAAAAGAAAAAGCTGGTACTCGAAACCATTTTCAATGTCAAGCCAATTGAGGGAGTTCAAGGTCTTTTGTCTTTAAATCCTATTCCTAACGTCTACACCAACATATACACTAACAAAATACACTTATAACGAACTATTATAATAATAAACTAAACTAGATGTCCAAATGTAAATTAGTTATTTTCAACTAAATCGATAAAATAAACCACTCAAACGCACGCACGTACTTCAATAACTGAACGAAACGAAACGCCGAAAACTCAATACGGCAAACACAGAAAAATTAATTATTTCAAGCGCAAGTAACAAGCAAGGTGAGAGAAATGATAATATTTTTGATTACCGAACTGTAAAAGCTTTATCAGCTGATTTCGTCCTGTCGCTTCTCGGTGTTTGTGCGCATGAGTAAAAGTATCCTCTTTTCAGTTCTGTCCGACGCAGAACCCGGTTTTTTCCCCATGATTGGTACGATTTTTCGACACACGCAGAACGGTTTGTGCTTATCCATATATGGAGATCGGTGGGTTTATCTCAACGCCTTTAATATTCTTAGATATTGTGTTATGATTTTTCAGTGGCGGCTCCTGGGTTAATAAAGTGGGAGGGCGCAGGGTAGAATGCATCCAAAAGCCCGGCGCAGGCGCCGCTGGAGGCAGCTTATTTTATTTTATTTTGTTTATTTTATTTATTTATTTACCTATTCAACTGTAATCCAATTACCAATTACATAACAGGTCTAATTAAAATATTAACACTTCAGGACTACACACTAATAATCCTACATATAACAAGCAATATAGTAAAAGTCGACTAGTCGGTAATGGTGTCACACAAGACCCTTCTGAAATGATTAAAGCTAACCCCGAAAATCACAGCTCTGTTGTATACGGTTATACTTATCATACATTCGGAATAAGGGTGAGTTAATCCGAATGTTATTTCTAGGAGTAACTTGATAATTAAAAGTCCTGGGATTTCTTGTAGTGTAAGAAGGCACATTAATTTATATTAAGGACAAAAGAGATGAATTATCAATCTGTGAGTTCAACAATTTATATACGAGTAGATATCATAAAGTATTTATATCCCTTCTATTTGATAGCGTGTGCATCTTGTACCGATTAAGCAATACAGACTTGGATATTGTTGTGTCATACGAACCAGTTTCCCTATAATACAAAGTTCGTAGAAGCCTATTTTGTACCTTCTCAACAACATAACTGTGACATTGATAAAAGGGGCTCTATGCAACTGAAGCGTATTCGAGAATACTGCGCACAAATGAAAACTACAACATCCTAATACAATTAATATCTCTAAATTCTCTAGTGTTTCGCACAACAAAATCGTACATCCTAACTGCTCAACTGGCAACTTTGAAACATGTTTACTAAAGTCAATTGACTATCAAACAATACTCCGATATCCCTAAATTCACTTAATCTTGACAACACAGACCCATTAATACTATAGTCAGCCATGATAGGATTCTACTTTCTGGTGTATGTGACAACACTACATTTCTCAATGTTAAAAAACAAACGATTTTCCACCGACCAGTCATACAAACCATTGAGGTCCTCTTGAAGCAACAAGGCGTCCTCCGTCCTCCCGACTGGAAATGTCCAAGTAAATCTTCAAATCGTCTGCAAAGAGTAAGCATGACATCAACAATGCCATTAACAAAAATCAAAAATAGAAGATTTGATCCCTGTGGAATGCCCGAAGTTACAATAAACGGTTCCGAGTAGTGGCCCCTTATGCTCACGTATTGTGTCCGGTTATTCAAATACGACTCAAAAAATTTCGCAACAGAATCACTAAAGTGAAACTCATTGCCAAGTCTCCTCAGCAAAATTGAATGAGAAACTGTGTCGAACGCTTTCGTAAAGTCAGTGTATACAACGGCAACCTGACCTCGACGGCCCAAAACTTCAGAAATGTACTGCGTAACATTAATCAAGTTGCTAGTAGTTGATCTCTTCTTAAAAAAAAAAAACGTGTTGATGAACCGAGAGTTTACCCGACACAGAGCCATACATCTGCCTATATATAAGAGATTTAAAGACTTTAGCCGGGGCTGATAATATGCTTATTGGCCTGTAATTTTGAATATTCTGTTTATCCCTTTTCTTGAAGATTGGACAAATCCTAACCTTCTTCCGTTTGTCCAGGAAAACACAAGTGTCAATGCATAAATTGAAGATATACAGTAAAGGGGCCAAGAAAGCCTCCAAACATCCCTTAAGAACGTACAGAGGGACCCATCCAAACCGTTTGACCTACTCACTTTAAGCGTTTTAAATATTTCAAGCATGTCATCCTCTGTAATGCTACTCAGATTCATGTTCAATGATCAAATGCGTCCAGACACATTCGGATCATTAATCCCTGCATCCACACCATAGACACTAGCAAAGTGGTCTGCAAAGGCACCGGCAATGGCAGCTCCACTGGAAAACTTGTCATCCCACAAAAACATCTGATCACGCATGAATGTGCTATCTCTTTTGACATTGATAAACTGCCAGAAAGATACAGGGTCGGAGACAATGCTCCTCTGCATGCCGGCCAAGTACAAGCCATATGCTTGCTTAATGTTAGTTTTAATTACATTCCAGACACCCTGAAACTGGTTATAGATTCGGACTGAGATACCCCTTTTAAGCCTATTCCTTAACTTCTCTTTAGTTCCAATAAATCTTATTATTCGGTTATTGAACCAAGGGGAATACTTTTTTGAGGGTTTACACTTAGGAACCGTAACATCAAAAAAATTTTTCATAAAATATCCCAACCGCCAAATTCACATCAGTACATCCCAACAGATCCACCCAATCGCCGAAAAGTCGTTAACATCGTTAAAAAAATGGTCGTGGGACCCCTTGTGACCAATACATTTATATTTACGAATAAGAAGAATATAGGAAAAACGAATACCAAAAACATACACATGGCGATGAATGTTATTTACATAAACCAAACCAGTTTTTCCATAGATATAAAGGTTTCAATTAAAAATTCTAATTATGTAATTGTAATAAGCATATAGTTATTTCGTTTTTAAATATAAATATATAAAATATTTTAATAGTTTCCTACTAAATTTTTAATAATTAACAACAGACACGACCAACAGAATCCTTCCCCGCTTGACCGTCTGTTATTAATTATATAAATCCGAAAAACGGCAAACGTGAATCGAACCGAATATGGAACTACTTGACTGACCCAAAATACCGAAATAAAGTGCATTCTTAACATTCTTTATCCTTTACCTCCCGTCGGCTAGCATCGACAATTTGTCCAATAGGAAGCCACACATCCACGAAAACTTATCATATGCGTTTTCTCCTTTGAAGTATCTATTAAATTCCCTTGTTTTTCCGATCAAGTTTTTTTTTATAGCTAAATCAGAAGTAGGCCTCTCCAATTGCTTGACACTAAGCTTGTCCTCATAATTTATAGGTCTGTTTTTTAAAATGTATGCCACTGAATTCACTTTAACAAAATAATTTGCCGTAAATTTCTTTAAACACTAAACAAAAATAAAATGGTTCGAAGTATTCAGAATTGCCTACTTAGTTCTTAGTTTATATTATAGAAGACATTTACTTATCCACAAAATTCTCGATAAAACTAATTTTTAACTAAGTTTAATTAAAAGAAACGCGGCAACATCGTCACTATATTATTTCTCTAATCGCAAACCCAGCCAAACTCCAGTGAAAACAAACGCGACGTGAAAATCACAGATCAAAGGGATACCGACAAGTGGACGCAATAAGAATGTGCGCCAATCGTCCTTTCCAGGCGGCGCTGAAAACAGCGGTTGCCATAGGAACCGTGTAAACAAAATAGCATACAACGTGCTGTATGACGGTCTGTAACGTAAAATTGGGACGCGTGAACGTGTGCGTATGTTAGTACCTTAGTACTTTAGTAGATAATGGTAATGCTAAATATGCTGAAAAATTTACAAATAATTATTAATATTTTCATTGGCATAATAGAAATAGGTGTCTAATAGGTATATTATTTTATGATTTATTTATGGAGTTTTTGGGGGGCACATGCTCCTGTGTCACGGCAGGGGCTGCCACTGTGATTTTGTCGTGGAAAATTTTCTTCACAGTCCTTAACTGATTTCCAGTACTTTTGCTACTGTTTCCTGGATGTTGATGATTTTCTCGAAATACATTATCAGAGGAAATATATTTTTCATTTTTTTTAATAACGGTTTATGCAACGTGCCTTAGGGATGCAAAAAACTATAAATTCTTAATATTGATATTGTCGCTTTAAATTGCCACAACTTACATCTGTAAATCAGAACGATGTTGTTACAAACTTTTTTGATCCTCTTTTTTCATGGCAAAATTGTATACGTCTGTCCTATATATCTTTGGAGTGTTACTTGGATGGTATGATTAGACCCAATGAAAGAAAGTCTTCAGAGTTTGCCGTTGATAAATCGTAAGACCGAGTTTAAATATATGATTGCATCAGTTTGTGTATCATGATCTGATGTGAAGCCAGTCGGTATGTCAAACTCTCAAACTTTTGCAGGAATAGCCTGAAGTTCATCCACAATATGCTCGATATAAACTACTGTAAGGCTTTTGCTATTCTCTGTTTCACCTGTTTCCTTATTAAATATATTCCAATCTATTTTTATCTTATTATTTGAGTTAGTTGTATACCTGAAGTTAAGTTTGCCCTGCTAATACCATTGTCATGTAATAATAACTTAAAACTCATTAGTAACTGTGATACCAAAAAAACATGTGTTGTTTACATACAAATTTACATTAAAATCGCCACATACGATAAGGAATTTCGTAGAACAAGAAGAATCATTTAGGTAGAACAATATGTCAAGTTGGCGATCTGTATACACTAATAAAGAGGCAAAAGAAATGGCTTGAAACCCTGGAAAGAATGGATATGTCAAGAAGCAGCAAAATGGCATGGAATCTGATTAAAAAGCTTGATTGTGATCCAACGCAGAGTAAAGAACCGGGTAAAGTAACAGCCAACTAAGTCGCCCACCAACTACTTCTAAACGGAAAACCCACCAAGAAAAGCCAAAAAGTTAAAATGCAACGTAACAACGATACAGAAACCAGCCACTTTTCCTCCCCCTTCACAGTCAAGTAACTCAATGTGGTTATAAACTCATTGAAAAACGGTAAGGCGGCTGGGGTCGATGTTATGTGCGTGGAGCAAATTAAACACTTCGGTTTAGGTGCCAAAGAATGGGTGCTGGAACTCTTTAATGACTGCCGAAAAAACTTGAAAATACCTAAACCATGGAAAAAGGCCAAAGTAGTGGCGCTTCTGAAACCAGGAAAAGACCCTGATTTGCCAAAGAGCTATCGGCCCATCTCTCTGCTCTGTCACCTCTTCAAGCTCTACGAGAGGTTGATCTTGAACCGCATCGGGAACGTCGTGGACTCAAGGATTATCCCCCAACAAGCTGGCTTCAGACAAGGCAAATCTTGTACTAATCAAGTCCTTGCTCTCACAGAGCACATTGGAGGGGGCTTTGAAGAAAAGCTTATTACTGGGCTTGTCAGAACCACTGCCCAAGCACTTTGTTCCTCCACAGCTGAGTACGCATGTCCTGTATGGTCTAGATCGGCGCATGCCAAAAAAGTCGACATAAGCCTCAATGAGACCTGCAGGCTGGTGACGGGATGCATGAAGCCCACAGAACTGGGAAATCTGTACAGAGCCACAGGTTTCAGCGATCCCAAATCAAGAAGAACAGCTCACGAACACTCTGAAAAGATTAAAAAAACCTTCTATGATCGCCATCCCCTATTTGCCAACAGCTGCTCAACATCTCACAGATTAAAATCCAGACACCGTTTTCTTAAAGATCCGTTGGATGAACCACCTGCCAATTATCATCTCTTAAAGGGCCCGCCCAGTGGTGTCTTAAGTGGCTTTAAAACATGGAAGATGCTAAATCGCATTGGAACTGGTGTCGCACCTGTAAAAACAAACTTGATCAGATGGAGACTGTCCGAGCCAAATGACGACAAGTGTGACTGTGGCGCAGTACAGACAATGGAACATCTCTAACCCAAACTGCCCCATACAGTGTTCCCTTAACAACTTGTGGCTAGGCAAACGCGAAGCATTGGACGTGGCTCAATACTGGGCCGAGAAACTTATTCCGGATACGAAAAAGTAAAGTAAGTATTGTTCATCGTTATTTGTGAGACGTCCTCTTCGCTATTCGCCTATAATCCATTGTATTGCTTAATCGAGCGTGATAGGATCTCAGGATTTGCGATTTTGGTTTCACTTAATTATGCAAATATTTATTATAAAATAGAGTTGGGTAGATATAGGTTTAGTTTTAATCATTTCCTGAGGATAACATGATTAGCGAAACGTGCGTCGTATATATGTAAAAATCCTGTTTCGGTATTGTGGATAAAAACTGTGGCCTAGAGCATTATGCCGAAGGTTCCAGACTCCAACTTAGTAAAAAAAATTATATAACATAATTCAAATGAGTACTGTAATTCTAGGAAGAATTTCCATTTAAGCCACGCAAGTTCCAGAGTTTTCGGTTGATTTAGAAGCTTGACAACTAGAGTTTATCGAAAAATACAATCTAGTTACTCGTTATGCCATAAACAAAAATTAGGGGATCACTATACTCAAACTCAAAAAATGCTTTATTATCAATATGAACATAAAAGTTGTAGACACAGCCAAAACATTATACAAGTTATAAAACTAGACACTAAGTTACACTAAAACTAGGATAAAATCCAAAACATAAAAAAATTCTCAAATGCTAATCATTATAAAATTCACTTAAATTATAGTAAGCTTTACTAGCGAGAAATTTCTTCGTCTTTATACGTTGGCTTTTTTCAGTCTTAAGTTTTCTTATTTCTAGTGGAAGATTATTAAGTAATTTTGTACCTGCATATACAATAGAGCAACGGACAAGTTCAGAGTGAGGAATGGGTAGCCTCAGCAGGTAATTTTGCCGAATATTATACTGGTTACCTAATACTAGTTCATGTTTGTATTTTCTAAAAACCAACCAAACTGTTTCCAGAATAAAAAGGCAACACAGTGTTAAAATATTATGGTTTAGAAAGAGAGGGTGACAAGAATTACGAGGTTTGGCTTCACATAGGCATATAATGGCTCTTTTCTGCAGTACAAATAGTGAATTAAAAAAGTAATCCGAGCACGAACCCCAAAGCACATTCCATATCGAAGGTGGGACTGGATAATTGCAAAGTATGCGCATCTGGCAATGGAGAAATTCAGATTGGTGGCAATAACTCATAGAGCGTAACATACAGATGAAACTTCCTTGCCCACATTGGCAATATGGAGTTCAAATTTAAGGGATTTGTCTATTGAAACACCCAAAAACTTACTGAAGGGTGGCATGGTGACATGTTCATTATTCAAATATATATCATTGGACTCACATTTAAAATTAATTATATTGGTTTTAGAAACATTAAATGTCAAAAAATGTGCGTCACACCAGTCTTTTATTCTCGACAAATCCGTCCTTATATATGCCCCCATTAGAGCCACATCTGAGTCATGCCAGAGGATGGTGATATCACAAATAGTGTAAATCTGCCGGTTTTCTGCAGTTGTAGGAGATCATTCACGTAAATAAGGAAAAGCAGAGGACCAAGTACTGAACCCTGTGACACCTATATTTAAATTAAGTTCCCCAGAAGTACCACCATTAAATTTAACAGCCTGATCGCGGTCCGAAAGATAAGAACGGAACCACTCAAGGGCAGCTCCCCTAAAACCATAGCAGCACCCAGTGACTTACGCAGTCAAAAGCCTTTGATAAGTCACAGAACACTGCTGCTGCAACCCCACCAACGTTCAGACTGTTCTAAAGGCGTGTAGAAAGCTAAAGATGACATCCTCCATGCTCATAAAGTCACGAAAGCCAAACTGGTGAAAGCTCAATAGACCAAGCGCACTCAAAAATTAAACCATCCTCACCTTAACGAGCCGTTCCACAGTCTTGCCCAAAGTAGGCAGTAATGCTATGGGTCTAAAATTAGAAAGACAGTTGTGTTCACCCCCCTTGTAGAGAGGAATAATCGCTGTTCTCTTCAAGCAACCCGGGAAAACTCCAGAAACAAAGAAAGAGTTGATTGCCTCCGCCATAACCTGCAAAGCAACAAGAGGTAAAGCCAAGAAAATACTCAGTGAGAGCCCATCTCAACCTGACGAATTCCTATTCTTCATATTAATGAATAAGCGTTTAAGTTCTTCTACATTAGTTGGAGCAAAGAAGAAAGAATCAGCTACCACCACATTGTTTAGGTAGCTCCTAGGATATATTTTATGTGTGATATTGGTTGGAAGTTTACTAGGAATAATACAGTAGAAGGAATTGAGGACATTGAATTTTAGGTGCTTGGAGCAACCAAGACATTATTTTTACCCCTCAGGTCGTTTAACATTTTCCAAGATTCTCTTGCTCTATTGGAGGAATTGTTTATCCTATTTTGAAAGTAGGTCCACTTTGCCAATTTGATCGAGTTTCTGTAGATCCTGCGGTATCTATTATAATAATTTAAAAAGGCGACATTGTTAATCGAATATTTCCTTATGTAGTGAAGGGAGCGCATATTTCTTCTAGATACTCGTAGACCCTTAGTATACCAAGGTTTTCTATTTCGTTTTTTTATGTTGACAATAGGAAAAGCAATGTCAGAACTATTTATTAACATCTGATGAAAGCTATGCAGTGGGTCTACAGTAGCCAAAACATCACTCCACTCTGATTGATTGCAAAGCAAAGAGAATTTCTGGAAATTCGCCCTAGTATAAAGTCTACCGCGTCTAAACGTACTCTCATCAACTCTGCTATTGAGCTTCACAAGCCTCACTATTGTCTCATCGTCAGACAAGCAGGCATTGATAGTCTTACACTGATTATAGCTCTGTTTAAAATTCGTACAAAAGTAGTCTATAATTGAGGAAGAAAATGCCGAAAACCGGGTTGGCTGATCCATATCCTGTTACGTCTAGTATAAAATAATGTGTACAGGCTGACAGTATAATTTAGAAAGTTACACTGCTGCCCATAAATAATTTAAAAAATAATTTTTAGGATGTTTTCATTGAAGCCTTCAGTTCAGATATGTTCCTATATTTAGTCACTACATCTTTATCTGTACTGGTCCTAATCTTCGTTTGGATACTTTTGGAAAAATGTCGCAGAGAGGGACCATTAATCGCGAGCATTAATAAGTTAGAACAGCAGTTGCTAACTACAACTAAAGAAAATGAAATGCTACAAGAAAAAGCCATTTTATTTGTCGAAGAAAAGGCGCCACTAGTTGTTGAAACTGTACCAAATGAGGTAGGTGAAAGAGTTATTTATGTGTGTTGCATTAAAATGTTGTTAGGCGTATCAGAAATTTCAAAATTGGTATGTTCATATAGGAATATCATGATCCCCTGAATGTATTTGTCCTTTTAACAGTGCTGAAAAATCTAAGAACGTTTTAGGTAATTCGCTTTAAATATCCTTGGGAGAAAATTATTATTTTTTTAATCCATGGATATATGGTCAACTTCCGGTTTGATTAGAAGTTGAGCAATTATCACTATCTGTTTAACTGGAAGTTATATCCATATCCATAGACTATCGAAACATTATTTTGTTCTAAGTCATACTGTTTAGATTCTGCAGTTTTCAAAATCTCCAGTTGTAAAATTTCAAACAGTTTACGAGTGCAGATCGGGTTGAAATCATGCGATTTACCTAGTCTACTTAGTTTTAGTTAATTTTGGTTACAGGTTGTAAATGAACTCAACGCACAATTAGCAGAATTGAGTGCAGAAAAAAGGGCACTGGAGGAGCAAATACAAGCCCTAGAAAAGGAATTAGACACGTCAACTGAAGTAGGAATAGAATTAAACAAAATCATATTTGAAATGTTAAATTCAACCGACGGCAGTGAAATACTTAAAGAGAACATTGAACAAATGCAGAAGAGAGTTTTGGAACAACAGTATACTATTAAAGGTTTGAATGAAACTTTGAGCTTAAAAGAAACGGAAAACTATGAACTACGCCTAGAGTTAGAAATTGGCAATAAAAAGGTTACAGGCCTTCAGGGAGAGGTGCATGAGGTGAGTACTGTTTAAATATATTTGAAGTGCTCATTACTTGGTGACGGTGTGTGCAAAACGATTTTTGGCGACCTTTTAATATGA
>MU183912.1:247038-269912 GCA_016904865.1 Pissodes strobi
ATATATATATATATATATATTATAACCCAAACTAACTACAAGGAATATCACCCACTAGTTGTGGGGTTCAAAAAGAGGTCCCCCGACACATTGCTCTAAAAAGAAAACCATGGCTAAGGGGCGTTTCTATTAAAAGTATGTTAATTGGAATAACCACTTTTAATTACCTTAATGTGGCAAAGGTTCCAGTACTAAAACCGGGGTTGGAATTTACAAAACATGTCAAAACGCTAATTGCCACATCAAAATTTTCGCCGACTTAGGTATTTTAAGTGTTCTTAGTAAAAACATCTTAATAGCTGGGCACGTGCTGATTCCAGAGTTTCAAGGAGAAAAACAAAAAGCAAACCTTGAACCTATAGGATGTCAATATACTGGTACTACGAACCTGGCTTTAAACGAAAATGAATTGAAGAAAAGGTCGCGAATACAGTAGGTAAGCAAATAAGACCTCCATAGATTCTGATATGTCATATTAAAAACAGATCTCCCTGCTCACTTTTGTAGAACAAATAACGAAATCAGTAGATACTTAATTACTGGTGTTAGCCTAGAATACAATGTTCACCAGCGAATGACAAATAATTTTCGCAGCAACACCTCCAATCTGATTCAAAGCAGATTAGCAACATAACATCTAGATGCAACCTTCTGTATAATAGGTAATAAAATCGATCCAAAACTTAAGACATATTTAAAATAACTTTGAAGTCTAAATTTTCTTTGAGAAACATACCATTTCCATGCGACGCCGACGCCCTAAAGAACTCTGAACATTTTTTTGTAATTTTTGTGAATTAGTGGAAGTTTTTGCTTTAGGAAGCCTAGCGTAGACATAGATAACTTTTTTCACTCAGGCAGGAAAAAAAATTTTGGTGTATGCTTAAGATCACATGACAGAACTTCAACAAAGTGATATTAAAATGTAAATAATTGAGCGCTCTACTATCTCAGCTAAGCCGCCGACAGAAATACGTGCGTCAAAACGAACTATAGGATGCAGACCGGCACAATACATTTTCAATTTCAATTTATTAATTTATTGTCTAACAAGAAAATCCCAATACAAAGATATTCAAAGCATTATGAGTAATCATATAGAAGAGATAAACAAAGCAAAAAAACAAGAAAAACAAAACTCAAAAAAAGAGAATAAATAATGCAGCACAAAATAAACATCTTAAAAGGATAAATTTAAAAAAATAGACTATAAAATGCCTGAATTTACAATACAAAGTCAAAGTCAAAGTATGCTTTATTGTTTTAACAAGTGGTACTGTTGTTAACAAAGCCAAAAAGAAAGATTATAAAATTAATGAAAAAACTTAAAATTAAGATTGGCCTTACAATCTAAAAAATAAAAAATATCTAAAAAATATTAGAGTCACATACAAGAAAATAGTTTTAACTACACAAAATCACACAGTTAAAATTATTGGTTAGACACTAAATGAAATTCACACATAGACTCCACATAAACATTAAATATAAAATTCAGACAGGTTATACCTAGTAAGCCTTCTCTCTCAAAAACCTTTTTAGGTGACGTCGAAGTCTTTAATGAAGTTGCCCCCTTAATGTTGCCTGGCAGGTGATTGAATACCCTTATACCCCCATAGAATATTGACTTCTGCATAAGTGTAGATGTGGGAATGGGCAGATGCAGATTATCCCGCTGACGCGTCACACACCCAGAGTTCTCCCATGAATCGATGTCGATTTTTATATACAATGCTAGCAACCTCCAGTATATAAACACATGTGACTGTAAGAATGTTCTCTTTAACAAATAAAGGGCGGCAGGAATCCCGAGGTTTTGCCCTGCACGAGGGGTAAACCGCTGCCGAAAATGGTGTACAAATTCATGAAAATACAAAAAAAAATACCGAAAATAGAACGAAAATGTAGAAAATACCGAAAATACAAGGAAAATACGAAAAATACAAGCAAAATACCGAAAATACAAGAAAAATACCGAAAATACATGGAATATACTGGCAATACATGCAGTTTGGCAACAGCGTCCAAACCGTTGGAACCACATGAGGCAACATAGCAACGGCTTTTTTCGGGTTGAGTTTGAATTTTGAAGCTTACACGTTTCCGTACTGTTTGTGCAGTTAGCCAGTTAGTGTATTGATATCGGTATTGATCTTGTGTTTTTGGCGATTTAAAATATTTATTATTAAAGGTACCTAAGTGTTATTAATATTATTCATTATAATAATTATTATAATGAATAATAATAATAATTAAGGTCAATGACCAATAATAATGTACAAAATAAAATGAAACTAAAAGACCTAGTAAGAACTTAGAGATAATGCTCTAGATAATGTTTACTGTTATTAACCTGAAGACGAATCCGATGAATTTGAATCATTACATTCAAAAGGTTTTTCGACATCAATTAGTAATATTTCCATTGATTCACCTTATGTAAAAGTTAAAGTAAAAAGTAAAACGGCAATAATTCAAAAATCATCAATGTGTTGGCTTTTAGATGAATCCAATGGCAGGCTCAGTACAGACCGTCTTCAACGGTTCATTACAGGAAATCCCTCCGGTAAAACAAAAGAAAAAGAGCCCAGAATTCGTCAACCCAAACCAGAATTAAAGCGGTTGAAGAGAGAAACTATGGACCAGTCATCTGACAAAGATCGCGATTCCGATGATTCGAACGAAGACGATGGAGACCTAGAGCAAATGTCGGTCTCGAGTGCTTTATCAGAAACAGATGTTAATATCGAAACGGAAAAATATTATGCTGTTAGTTACGAGCAACAGTGGTATATTGGAAGTCACAGAAAGAGTGGGCAGTGAAAAATACAAACTAAAATTTTTAAAGTACGAACTTGATAAGTTTATATGGCTTCGTTACGATGGTCAAGATACAGTTGATAAAAGGCTTATATTTTATGGGCCAATTGAACTTATTGGCACTGGGCCTTTTGAGTTAAAAAGGGTGCGATTTTTTGCTTAGTATTCCTAAAAAATATACTCTATGACATATTTTGATTAGACACCCAAGTAGCACAAATACGTTTATAATGGTCATATAACAATTTGTAATATAACAGTATTATTTTAAACGTATATTGTACGTATATTGTAAACTTTTATAGATAGATAGATAGGTAGATGTTTTTTTTTCAATAATAGTACAATAAAATGTGTAGAACACGTCAAAAAATTACAAAAAAGTATAAGAATTATACAAATAGATGCTGTAACACAATCAAACAAAATATACTAAAAATTAAAAAAATAAATCGCAACAAGAAACATAAATGACACTTACAAACACGGAAAAGGCCCCAACTTGATAAAATTTATCATACGAATATTACTTAAGTTATAATAGCATCGCGGATATAAATTATAAAACAGATTTGAGTATTTTCTAAAACCTTTAATAAGTATAAGAGTTTTATAAAAGTTTTATAAGCTAGGTGATAAATCTACCTATATATTAATTATGTTTAGTAAGACTATTTTACAACAGTTTTATAAACATTATTTTAAAATTTTATTACTGAATTTGAAAACGTTTATTCGATACGCGATTAGATACTAATAAAACTGTTTTATAACAGTCTTAAAAATATTTTAGTTGCAACCAATGTGTGTCGATTTAAGACATATTTGTTATATGTGTTTATATTTTGGTTTCCTAATCCAATAATTATCATAAATCAAATAAAATTTCGTATTTCTATGTCTGGAAGACAAATGACTTTTAATATGGTGGTGATCGAAAAATTACTTTTACTAATGGCGACATTGAAGACTGTATATTAACGAGTTAATTCTCGAAAAAGACATAAATATGCAGAAAATACCTCAGAAAATACATACAAAAATACAGGAAAATACGAGAAAATACCATTCATTTTCGAAAAATACGAGAAAATGCCATGTATTTTCGGAAAATACGAGACAATACGTCGTATTTTCGGACAATACGAGAAAATACAAGAAAATACCATGTATTTTCGGAAAAAACCGAAAAAACAGTGCAATAATAGCAGTATTGCCAAAAATACGGGAAATGGTGTACAGATTTTTATCAGCGGTTTACCCCTCGGCCCTGCAGATGTTTCTCAAAGCCCGTTTTTGTAATACAAATATTGACTGGATAAGATATTAGCTAGCATTACCTTAGAAACAGATAACATAGCGAAGACGGGACTCAACAGGAGCAAAGTACACAAACCTATCAACCGCCGAACCAAGCTCCTCAGTTGTAACCCTAACACCAAAGCAACCAGCTGAAATTTTGTTGGCAAGATCAGTTATGTGGTTCACAAATTTTAGTTCACTATCGAGGATTATACCAAGGAATCTACTGCTAGGGTGTTCAGTAATTCGTTTATCACCAATTGACACATTTTCAAGTTTACTCTTGAAGCAGAGCAATTTAGTCTTGTTAGGGTTTAGTGACAGGCGGTTGGAGTCAAACCATTTCCTTATCTTCTGGAGGTCCATCATAAGGGTCAAGTGCAAGGATTCATTGTTAGGGCCATGCCAAGGAATAGTGGTGTCATCGACAAACAAAGTAAATTTCCCGTCAATGTCCAGATTTGTTAGATCATTAACATTAACAAGGAGAAAAATAATGGGACCCAGAACAGATCCCTCTAGAACACCACAGGTTATGCTACCATGTTCTGAGCATTCAGAACCCACAAAGACACACTGACTTCGACCCCTTAGGTATGAAGAAAACCAGGACTGTACAATGCTTCTAAAACCATAGCAGTGAAGCATCCGCAGCAAGATATCATGGCTAACACAGTCAAATGCTTTTGACAAGTCACAAAAAACCGCCGCGGAAATTCCACCGCCATTAATTTGGGCATACAATTTATATAGGAAGTTGTATATAGCATCATCTGTGCTATTGCCCCCACGAAAGCCATACTGAAAATTACTAAGTATGTTATTGAACCTCATATGAGATATAACACGAAATTTAACCAGCTTTTCAATCAGTTTTGATAGAGTGGAGAGAAGAGAAATGGGTCGGAAGTTAGAAGGATCGTCAAGACCGCCATCCTTGTGAATAGGGATTATTTTAGCTGATTTTAGGCAATCTGAAAATGTGCCCACCGTCCATGCAAGATTTATTGCGTCAGCAAGTGACATTAAAGCAATATCTGGCAAGCTAAGTAGAATTTTTGCAGAAATTTCATCCTCTCCAGAAGAGTGTTTGTTCTTCTTGGAGTTTAGAACTCTTTTTAATTCATGTAAGTTTGTAGGCACAAAAAAAGGAATTTTGAAGAGTTCTGCCTGAGAGGTAACTAAGAGGGTCTGTAGATGGACAGAGGCTTTGGTGGAGATTTTGGGCGATTGTGCAGAAGAAAGTAGTAAGCTCATCAAGTGGAACCGCTGGGTTTGCAACTGGTTTATGGTTGCTTTTAATCATTTACCATTATCCAGCACTCTTTTGGCTTATTTGAACTGTTGTTCATTCGATTTGAGTGATAAGATTCTTTAGTAAGCCTGATAAGTCGCCGATACAGAGAACGATAGGTGGTAAAGTAATTATGAAAGGCCGGGTAGACACTATACTTTCTGATAGTGTGAAGGGAGCGCAGATTATTTGAAGAAACTTTAACTTTAAGTAATCCAAAATTTTCTTGACCCATTCCTTGATTTAAGCTTAACAATGGGAAAAGCAACATTAAACAGGCTCACTACTTTAGCGTGAAAATCAGAGACTGGATCAGGCAAGTTATACAGGCTGATCCAGTCAACAGAGGTGCTAAAATGGCAAAATTGCGCACAACTCCCATCACCAAAAACCCGCCCATAACGAGACTTAGACTCGATATGCTTCTTGGTATTTAAAACCTTGCATACAACTGCATCATGGCCAGACAACGCTGCACTGTAAACAGTGCATGTTATCATAGAGCTGGGGATATTGGAGCATACATAATCAATTGTACTGGACGAACATTTAGTGACACGAGTTGGCGGGCGAGTCTACATGCATTTGCAAATTAAACGATACAAGCAAATTACATAAACGGAGAGTGCAAGCAGTGTTCCTATCCTCGTAATTTATATTAAAATCACCTGAAATAATTATTTGTTCTGTGGAGGGAATTTCAGACAAAAGACTCATACATTCATGGCCCTGGAGAATATCATACAGAATTCAAATGATGTTTCTTTTAAAAGATAATTATGGTTACCAAAAAAAAAGAAAAAAAAAAGGAATAAAGAAAAGATAAAGAACAAATAAAAAACCCAAGGCTACTAATCAAATCAATAATTTAACAGTTACAAGGCCAAAATCATTGGAGTAATTCTCTTTTTGAAGAAAGTTAAGGTGCCATTAAATAGATCAATATCACTTTTGTCCTGTAAAATATTAAACATGCACAGACACGATATAGAGGTGCATTTCTTGCTAAGTTAGTCGGTATATTTTCTAGATAAAATTTAAGGTGCTTCCTTGTATGCTTGGGAAGAACAAAAAAGTTTAACTCATTTAAAAGTTCAGGAGCATCAATTTTGTAGTTGCATAATAAGAAGAGCAGACTACTTAGAATAGCACAGTGTTTAAGAGATACAAAATTAAATCTTTGTAAACGTAACTGCTGGTCATATCCTCTCGGAGGATATATGCCATCTAATTTAAAGCTTAGATATTGTAAAAACCTCCGCTGCACATATTCGAGCCTGTCCACATGTACATCATAGCTAGGGAGCCATACCATAGCTGCATAAAGCAATTTAGACTTGACTAGACTATTATATAGAGTGATAAGGCTGTCTCAGTCTTTAAATTCTCTTGTTGTACTGAATATAAAACCTAGTCTTCAGGGAGGACTTAACAACCTCGTCAATATGTTTGGAAAAAGTAAGTCTGTTATCAATTAGTATCATGACTCCACACGCTCAAGGGCAACATTTCCCAATTTATAATCAAAATTTATTTCACTGTGAATATTTGATATTGACATAATCTTGCACTTTTTGATATTAAGTGGCAGTTTATTAATTGTGCACTAGTGTTAAAACACCAATATCTTTCTGTAGTTGAGAACAATCATCAATAGTTTCTATAAATCGAAATAGTTTTGTCATCTGCAAATAATTGACAATGGGTGAAGTTGACTCGAGCTGACTTTGAATGAGCGTTCAACAGCTGAACGTAGACAGTGCTAATATCTGACTTCTCAATCCTATTCATTATCAAGATAAAAATGTGCTGAACGTTCATTTAAAAAATTAAATCTGCCAAGATTAGATGACAGAAGAAGTATTACTTTAAGTTACTTACATCATCATCATCATCATCATCCTCATCAGCTAACTGGCCTTCTAGCTGAGTTTTTTCATTTTCATTTTTATCTGTGTTCACAATAATTGGAGGTTGAGTTGGTTGTTTATTGTTTTGATTTTCTGGAACTAAAACAAAAGACGCGAAAATAATAACAATAATAACACTTAGTATCATTATTTTCTAATGTGCCTATAAAATTTTGCCTAAAGGAGCACCTCCACATGCAAACAATGTATTACTAAAGCTCGTTTTTTTCTTTTGAAAACGAACATATCAAATGTTAATTAGTGGCGCAATGGTATGCAGATTACGATATTACCATGGTCAATATACTAACCGCCACGCCAGTAAATAAATATTTATCAATACTGATAGGTACTATCTAAATAATAATCCACGGTATGACAATAAAATTAAAACTGTATAAATCAATATGTTTTATTTCAGCACTTATCAGGCAGCAAATTTGTAGTGTCAAGGTAGCTTTGTTAGATTCAGCAACTTCGGAGACCTGCGCTTACGGCAACGCGGAAAGCGGGGATTAACCTAGAGAGGAGACGCTTGAAGATTAAAATAAAACAGCGGCATGAGCAATTTATTTTTTACTTGTGTGAATTACACAGTGATTTAATAAAAACATTGTAAAACCATGTTAACTCGGGCTTATATATTCTCGTGAAATAGCGGTGTAGGTACTACTCCGGATGATAGTTTAAACATTTATTTTCAAAACTTTAATTGACTAATTCCTTACGCTATATTTGTTAACAAACGTCTCTACCTAGGTACGTATTTATAATAATAAAGATAATATTAAATCATCCTTACTTCAAATCATATCACAAAGTGCATTTTTGCAGTTCTAGCTCAGTATTAAATACAAAAATAACACAAAATTAAATAATGTCATACACTTACAAGCAACAATGAAAAATATCGTAAAGAATAGAGATCAATATTAACAACAAGACTCTTTATATAACTTGCAATTTGGTCACAAGACTTATGATGCCACATAATTTAAGATAATAAATAGTAAGGACTCTTCCTGTTAATATTATATGTTAATTGGTTATGTTAAATTAGGTGTTCTATAAGAACAAACCTATCATTATATATATTCAACTTATATCGAATTGAAAATTATATCTCCAACAACATGCAGTTCCATAGAGTAGAGTAGTACTCTCACTTTTACTTTTTCATCTATTTATTAACGTCTCGGTGGAAAACCTTCATATGACAATTAATTCTAAGCTAATTCTTTATGCTGATGATACATCTATAATTTTATATAGTCCATTAGTTTGATTCCCATGTTAACAAAGCAAACCTTATTCTTCTTAAGTTACACTGATGTCACACAAATAAACTGTTTTTCAATGTGCATAACATGTTATAAGAGACAATAAGTGAAAAATTATACCATCCACATGAATGGCGTGGAAACACTGCACATCTATTCTTGGTCTAAAGATAACACGCTAGTCAGGATAACCCTGTAGGATGCCATGGATATATATTATATTATTTTACATAAAGAAACTTAGAAATAGTGTTTGTTCTTTTTCTATGTTATTACTTATTTATGTCTTCTTGAGGTACGTGCTCAATTCAAAGGGGCACAATCCAAGTGTGGGCGAACAAATTCAGTTTAATGAAACGATTTATTCTAGCAAATTTTGATTTTGCAATAACAAAACCTAGAGCTAGCCTCTTTTCATAATAACACCTTGCATCATGCTTGTTAAATTTAAGATGTTTTATAGTGTGCTGGGAGGATGCTGCCAACCCAGACTTCTCTGTAAAAAAGCATTTTGTCTTTTTTGTCGTGCAACAAAATCTCACACTGTAACCTACTGTGGCCAGAACATGTTGACATAATTCTGATCTATGCCGACTTTAAATGAACTAAAATCCAATCCGGTGTTTACCCTTAACCCCATAGAAATCTGTCGATCAACCTTTAAATCACAAAATATTATCTCACTAGGTCAAATTCAAAATAGCTTTATTATCATAACATTAGTTGTTGATAAAGCCCTGTAAAATTAAAATAAACAAAGAAAATAAGCTAAAATTAAATATGAAATATACAAAAATAAGATGAATTAAAATATGTATTAACAATATATCAGAGAGAACTTATGGAAAGACTTAATTGAAATATTCATCAACAGAATAGTATGCTTTAGAGGCTAGCAATTTTTTTCAGCCATGTTGAACCTAATTACACATTTTATAGTTCTACTTTCAAGAGGTAGATGATTGTAAGTAGGAGACCCAATTCTGAGTTGGTTAGCTGACTTTCTTGTTGGGAGGACTCAAGCAGTTAAATATGAAGGTGTTATGTCTCGTGTTTTTGATGTTCCTTCTGGTGTACCCCAAGGGTCACACTGTGGGCCAGTCCTTTTCATTCTATTTATATCTGATGTAGGCAGGGCTATTACCCACAGCTCATTTTTATGATTTGCAGATGACCTTAAATTTTATCATCAGGTCTCATCTTTGTGGGACGCACAACTGTTGCATTGATTCCCTTAATGAATGGTGTGGCTCAAATAAAAAGGACTTCAATATCGCTAAATGTTACAAAATAACTTTTTCTAGGTAGGCGTTTCTGGGCTTAATATGTAGGTCCAGAACTGATATGTCTGTGAATACGTTAAGGACATTGTACCGTGCAATGGTTCAACCTATTCTGGAGCACCCCTCAGATGCTTGGTCACCCTAGTATGCTGTTCACATTGCAGCCCTTGAAAGGGTCCAAAATAGATTTCTGAGAGTGGCTGCTTATAGATTGGGCTTGGTTCGTGATGAGTATACTTATGATGAGATGAGGGCTTTCTTGAATGTATGGACAATGCAGAGCAGGCGACTTCAATTGGATCTTTGTTTTTGTTACAAACTCTTCAGAGGGTTAATTGATTGCCCATATTGCAGCAGAAAGGAGAACGAGAGGTTCTGAGTTGTTTAGTGTGCCTTTTCATAATACCAATTATGGTCTGAATGAGTCAATCTCAAGGATGTTCAGGTTTGCAAACTCAAAATGTCGACATATTGACCTTTTTTATTGCCCTTCTAGTGCTACCTTTAAAAAGAGACTGATACCTTTACTTGGCTAGGATAGTTTTTAAATGAAAATGTCAACGTTTTTTGGAATTCATAAATTGTATAGGTAGGTATTTATATACAAAAGGTGTTAAGTGGTATTTATAATTTTGTTACGTTTGTTATACACATAGATAAATTGCAATTTTTTTTGTATTTGTAAATTGGCCTTGCGATAAATAAATAAATAGAAATAGTGTGCATTGTGGGCTTCCAATCCAAGGAGATTAAAGTGCCATCTGGTGTACCCCAGGGTTCACTCCTAACCCCCTTATTTTTAATATATGTGTGAATGATATTGTCTCCTGTTTTGCATTTGCACTTTTTCTAATGTTTGCAGATTTTTTAAAATTATATAAGAGGATCAGGCATAATGATGATTACTTGAGCTTACAGGGTGATTTAGACTGTGGCGAGCCACTGGTGTTTAATTAATGGGGTGAAACTTAATGTCAGCAACTGCCATTTGATGGCTTTCAGCTGTAATAGAAATACCCCAGATCAAATCTCTACCATAAATGGTTGCCTTTTGGAATCTGTATCTAAAATTAAAGATCTGGGCTTTATCCTTGATTTAAACTTATCTTTTAATCCCCATATATCTATGGCAGTCTCAAGATCCCTTCAGATGCTGGGCTTTGTCAAGCACTGTGCTAAAGATTTTCTTAATATCCAGTCCATTAAATTATCTGTTCAAATTCCTAAGGTTTGTTTCTTTCAGGGAACACCATAGGTCAGAGGTATGCACAAGAATCTCATCTTGTTTTACAATCTGTTGCACTCTCACAGTTTTAGTCCTGAGCTATTGGGAAAAATTAATATCCATGTACCTTCTAGGCCAACAAGGCTAATTCAGCCCTTCCAAATTATGCCCCATCATACTAACTATGGATACAATTCTTACCTACCTAGATCAGCTAGGTTTGTGAATCAGTATTCTGACAGGTTGGACTATTTTGGAAGCCAGAGTGCTTTTATATCTCAACTTAAGTCATGTAATATTTGATGTGACAGCTATTTATTCAGTTCTATTTAATTGTTACAATTGTTGCTTTTTTGTCATTTGTTTGCTTTCACTGACTTATTATCTGATATGGATGGATATATGGGTAATTGCTACATGCCATTTTTGTATCATTGTTTCAACAATTTCTCTTTTTTTTTGTGTAAGGCTAGGCTTGCATTTTGCATTTTTACATTGTATTTTAATTGGACAATTGCTCGCTGATAGATAAATAAGCAAATAAATAAATGATGAGATACCTGCGAGCATAGTAAAATTGGCCATTCATGTCATTAAAAACATTCTTAGCATTAGATAATTTAAAGTGCCACACATTCACCCTAATTTCATTGGCATTAGAAATCCCAGTTTATTGAAATGTGTTCTCCCTACACAGTAAGGCTCGCAGTAAGGTCTCTTGCAGGAAAACTAATATTAATATATGAAATTAATCTTCCAAAGAATTTATATGGTTGCTGAGTAATTTGCACACAAAAAACTGGTCATTATTCTTATGCCTTTCATTCAACTCTTTAAGGTATAATATTGTTAACAAAGACTCCAAGTTATGTGAACATTACAGGAATTTCTACTGCACACCACATTGCAAAGCATTAATGTGCAACAAAAAGAGTGGAAATTTTTGGTACACTTAAGTATAAAATGAAAAAATAAACAATCTTACCCAAATCAATAAGCTTAGAGCCTTCTAAGTTACTGCCTTTATTTTCATTGATAGTAACAGGTACGTCTGTAGTTAAATCAGCTAAATCTAAGGGGATTTTGGTACCATCAACTATTTCAAAATTTTGCAGAGTTGGATGTGCTTTAATATCAACAGTTGCTGCATCCAAAGGCACTTCAAGGTTATTTTTAATTAATTCAGTATCCACAGTTATTTTAGGGCTTTTCAGAAGACGAGTCTCTCTAACATACATTTTGTTAACATAGCCTCGTTTTCCATTTATCTCAACTCCTATTAATTCAGGCCTCGTGCCCTCTCCATAGCTAAATATGCTTACATCTTCGTTTGGAGCGAAGGAAAGTATATTTTCCTCTATGCTTGAGTACTTTCTCAAAGTTTTCCCCTCAGATATGAGCACTAAAACAGGACAACAGTGATTAGAGGACAATGTCTAAAAAATAATTTGAAACGTACCTGAACATTTTTCGTCTACACACCGACGTTTATCAGAGATTTCTGCATGTGACTCTAATAGAACTAAAGTAAATATAACAAAATACACCGATTTAAAACTAAACATTGTGGCATACTTTGAAATGTCTTTTTTTCGCAAGCTTTGAAAGCCACATCACTAGACGCCACTAAAACTCACCGGATCCTGGCCAATCGGGTGATGGGTCCACCCACGCGACGTGACAGTTTAACTTTTAGAGGTTAGCGGTAAATAAACAACGATGTTTACTTTTTGTCAAGAGGTGTAAGGTGTTTAATTTTAACGATTTCTCCCTGAATTTGCATTATTTATGAATATTTTTAGTCTAGTTACTTTCTAGAGACATATTTATTTAGTGTGTTCAAGTATTCTCCGAAAAATAGGACTCAAGGAAATACTATTACATCGAGAATAATTTAAGACTGTTTTGGTAAGTTCATTTCTAATGTATAGATTATAGATTTGTTTTCAGATTTAATACTATTAAAGTAATACTTCAAAATAATTTCAACTACTTACTTAAAAGTTTGTTCGAGTTAATTTATAGTATTAAGTCTACTAATAGTACTGTTTTTTTTTTCTGATTTGCAGGTATGCCAGGTACAAAGAGGATATAATCTTATATTCTTTAGTGCTTGAGGCCAGACAATAAAGATGGATATCTTGAAAAATATGTCTTGGGCATACCTAGATCCATATAATATCAAACGAAGACTGTTCTGACAGAATTTCCCCCCAGATTGTAATGTATTTAGACCATACAAAGAGATGGTCTCATACAAAGAGGGCATATAGGTACAATGGAGGAAATGAAAACAAGTATCGAAGCTTATAATCAGTATGCTTGTGAGGAAAGCAACTGTAGTCATTGACATCTTACATTTTAGTATCTATATATACTTGGAAAGGTAACTAACATTGTTATAATTTATATTTATACATAATCAAAAAATATTTTTGTTACACCTATGTGCTCTGATGAGTTAATTTTTGTATGTATTCTTATTAAGTAGAACGTATTTATTGTATTTTATACAGTATTAATTTGTTGCAGGATATGCGCTCCATAGAACCATCCACAGCAGCACAAATAAATTTTACAAGTGGGAAAAAAACATTTGAACTTCCTGTTTTTCACATAGACGAGGAGGAGCACACAAAATTGCAGAAACAATGAACAGAACTGAGGTAAAACAGGTAGGATTTGGAGAATTTCAGGTAATAAAGTCTTCAAAAGGTGAATATTATTATAATGTTTCTTATAATGAATTATTATGTGAGACAGAATGCAAAACATTATATTATAAAGTATGCAAGGATTGCATTCATCGCTACAGGTGTGAGGGCTCACAGTATTCTGTAAAAACTATGATGTGTAAACACATACATTTGGTATGTTTGTATGAGCAATGGACAGGAAGCAATTTTGTTTTAGGTGATGTTGCTGAAATGCTTGCAGAAGAACAACTATCAAATATTAAGAATGACCATAACGAAGAAATTGAGAAGTTCATAAAGGGAAAAAAGATGTGAAAGTCAATGTGCAGCACCAGTAGATAAAAGAATGAAAAGGGAAATTGAAATCGAATCAGTTTCAAACTTTTTGAGATCCCTGAATGATGAGACTTATGATAAGTACGTTGCATTGTCAACAAGTTAATATATATTTTTTATAAAATAAATTTTTAAGTAAATATTGTACTTTTCTTATTTTAAAAAATATGTGAATTTGATATATCACTCGTAAGTTTCTTCTTACGAGCTGTAATCGAAACTGCGGATTTCTTAAATTAAATTGGATTTTCAAAATATCTAGTGTATTTTTTCCATAATGATTTACCTAGGTAGGTATATTTTATGCCACACTTGTGTGCCATGTAAAATATGCGTGAAACAACAATGATATTCTCTAGATTATCATTCCATTCATTAAAAAAAATGTTATGGGCAAATGCTTATTATAGTGCATAATAATTTGATGTCAAAATAATACAGAAAATAATTAACAATATTATCACAATAGATGTTTTATTACATAATAATATGAAAAAATCAAGTATCAAGTCTTACAAAAATAAATAGTTTCTTAACAATATTAAAGAAGGTACACCTATATAAAAATAATTTCTCTTCATGTAAGTTACTTATCTAAGATCTTGCAAAAGAGTGCTTCTTTCTGGAGGGACATTTTAGTCCTCCTCGTCTCTGTGAAAAACAGGAATTTCAAATGTTTTTTCCCACTTATAAAATTTGTTTGTGCTTCTATGGATGGTTCTATGGGTTATATCATCTCTGTAAGTGCATATCCTGAAATAAATTAATACTGTATACATACATTCTACTTAAGAATATATACAAAAATTAACTTGTCAAAGCACATAGGTGTAACAAAAATATTTTCTGATTATGTATACATATAAATTATAACAATGTTAGTTACCTTTCCAAGTATATATAGATACTGAAATGTAAGATGTCAATGACTACAGCTGCTTTCTTCACAAGCAGACTGATTATAAGCTTCGATACTTGTTTTCATTTCCTATATGCCCTTTTTGTATGAGACTGTCTCTTTGTATGGTCTAAATCCATTACAATCTGGGTGGAAATTCTGTCAGAACAGTCTTCGCTTGATATTATATAGATCTAGGTATGCCCAAGACATATTTTTTCAAGATATCCATCTTTATGTATTGCTTCAAGCACTAAAGAATATGAGATTATATCCACTTTGTACCTGCAAATCAGAAAAAAACAGTACTATTAGTAGACTTATTACCTAGTATAAATTAACTCGAACAAACTTTTAAGTAAGTAGTTGCAATTATTTTGAAATATTACTTTAATTGCATTAAATCTGAAAACAAATCTATAATCTATACATTAGAAATGAACTTACCAAAACAGTCTTAAATTATTCTCGTTGTAATAGTATTTCCTTGAGTCCTATTTCTCGGAGAATACTTGAACACACTAAATAAATATGTCTCTAGAAAGTAACTATCTAAAAATATTCATAAATAATGCAAATTCACGGAGAAATCGTTAAAATTACACATCTTGACAAAATGTAAACAAAAACGTTGTGTTTACCGCTAACCTCTCTTTCCGAGGGTGCCGCTCTAACCTCTAAAGTCAAAGTCTGACGTCGCGTGGGCGGACCCATCACCTGATAGGCCAGGATCCGGTGAGTTTTAGTGGCGTCTCACATCACTGCTTTCCAAACTGTAGCGCCCTCTACTCATAACAATGCCATAAATGTCAAAATCATCTGTTCACTGTTCAAAATAAATATGGCAATAGAACGTCCTGTCATTCTACTAAAGGAGTGGCAACACCGTCAGGGGGCTGTTGTCAAATGATATCACTTGCACAGAAATGGTTCTTTCCTTGAAATTCAAATATTCCATAGACATATAAATATTTTCTGGTGTAAAAGCTCAATAAACATATGTCACTTCTTATATGTGGAAGTTCTTGCCAAATCATGTTAGAAACTTTTACTCCGCACGATTTTCAACGTGCGTTAAAAAACGTCTTATGGATCACCAGGTTGTAACTTGTAACTGTAACTTGTAGCTTGGAGCTGACAATTTTTTTTTCTTCTTTTTTTTATTATGGCTCTGCTCTGAAGGGATAACTCGCCCGTACATTCTGGGATGATTGTGACTTTGTCTGGCAGATAACCATATCACATCATTCACATCGGATAGTCAAAATCTATGAATGTAATGCAAAATTAATAGGAAGTGTTTAAATTTTTGAGCTAAAAAAAATAAATAAAAAAATGATGGAAGAATCAAAAGCAACAGGTTTATAGGTAGGTACCTACCTACTATATTACCGAATGTCCAGGATTGTACGATTAGGAGATTTTCCTAAAAAAATTGGGATTTTTTCTCACTGGGATATGTTTTGGGTATATTTTTCCCTGGGCAGTTCTTCTGGGGAAAAATATTTGGCTGGGGTCTAACAGGGGATTTTAAGTCTGATACTACTCGACATCGGCTAGCTGCGAAACAGCGTGGTTATGAGAAAAGCGGCGTACACAGTAAATCACTTACTTTCCTTTGTGAGTAAAAACCTTCCCTTTCCTTAACTTAGGTGAACATTGGAATACATTGATTAATACAGCAGTTTTTACCAAACAATCTTTACCTATTGACCGTTTCTAATATAAAGCAGCCGGGGGGCCCTACGGTTTCCCTATCCATAATCATTGTATAAGGAAATCATTTATCCTTATACAATGACAGAATCAAATCGTAAAAATCTAAATAAATATAAACCTAACAGTACTGGACCGTCTACGGTCACAGTTCAAGGAAAAACGATAACAACATTGGCAATTAGGTATCACCCAATGGCTATAGCCAGAGATTTATTTCTCACAAAAAAGGCCCACTTCGTAAGGGGAGTAGCAGACTAACGTCTTTTCTAAATAATAAATTTCTTTTGGATAACGACTACGGAATATTTATTATTCCTGATGTTAATGTTTCCTGCAGAGGGATAATTAGAGGCATATACAGGCGATTATCCACAGAGGAGAGGACATCAAACAAAACAAAATTAAACCCGATTCTCAATATTATTATTCAATACACTTTATACTTTGGTACATTTTTATAATAAGAGGACAGTTCGTTAGACATACAGCAAAGAAGATGACACTCTTCTCGCTCTCGGGCCACCGGAGGAGCCTTGCACACACCGAAAGGTTGTGTCGGATCAAGAACCCATAAGACTAAAAGAAAGGATTCTAATTAAAATGTTTCACTCAAAGTTATTTCCTTTATCTTGTTAAATAAAATTAATTCAACTTATGCGTTATAACGGTATTCAATATTATAGTATTTCAATACTTGAAAGCTATTACTACGAAACCTTTATAGTTTAGTTCTATTGTGTATTAGATATTTATCAATTAAAATCATTGTTGAGTCATTAATGTTTGATAACAGACATCTGATTGAAATGGGGCTAGGCACGCCAACTTCCAACTTTAATTAGTTCCATGTACAAGTTCTTCTTCATTATAGGGCACACAAATAATATATGCAAAAGGTCAGAGATTCCTGTGTTACATTCTTAATTTGGGGAATCCAGTAGCCCCAGCCTAAAAAGGTGAGCAGGAGTAAGTTATGTGTTTTCTAACTACGAAAGTTATATTTTTATAACATGGTGTAAAATCGAACTCTCCCTGAATAGAAGCATACCTTACTCCCTTATTCCCTTGCAGATTGTTTCCACCAGGTCTTCCACTAACTTCGAGTTTTCCTTTTTATAAGAGGATATAGCTCTTTTTTTTCAAACTTAGTTTCTAGAGGTACAGTTAGAGTTCTACCCACACCCACCTTTGCCAGCTTATCAGCCACTGTATTGCCATGGACATTCGAATGACCCGGAATCCAGGCCAATATAACCTTATAGTTTGGGGATCCATTCATTTCTGTCAACATCTTTTTGTATCATAAGCAATACAACTTAATTTAGATGAAATTATTGAGCAAGTGATTTTTTGAAATGCGCTTTTTGAGTAAGTGAGGATAACTATCTTATCAAAATTCCTTTCCTTACACACTTATAGAAACTTATATCTTTTGTTGGGGGGCAGAACACACCAAGACCAACCCTACCTGTTTCAATATCCTTTGAAGCATCAGTAAAAACCCTTGTGAATCCAGTCGCCAATCCGTTATTCTTCTCCAAGAATTCCCTAACACTCGTCAGATTTTCCTTAGTTAAACCCAAATCAATTACAGGTATCTACTTCAGTTGGTTATAGAAGTCAGAACCGAAGCATGGAAGCGTTTCTGCCCTCTCAATGAAATCTTCAAACTCTCACAAATATCTATAAGCAAGAACCTTGATAGGTATCTCCTTACCTCGCCAGCACTTGTTGGTCTTATCACCTATAAAAAACTCAACATTGCATATATATCCATATAGGATTGCTACTTAAAGCCATATTTTTTAAAACAAACCTCCTTGTTGAAACAGACCGACCCTAGGTATGCGAATTAACAAAGAAAAGTTCTAAAATAATGAAATTCACCCACAAAATTGGAATACACTCAGTATTATAATAAGCTTTAAAAAACGCGCATTTTATGCAATCGTACCAAATAAGGGTCGAGAGGCAGGTAGAATAGGGACGCGCGCCGGGAATCCGGACTAACACCCGACGCGAGACCGATAGGTACGTCTTTGTCTAATGCAGTGGTTAAATGGGTGGGATTGGAATGTTTGATATTTTCTTGTCGCACTTACAGAGTTAAATGGGATCATTTCCATATAAAAACGCGACAAAAAGCACGGATAGGCAGAAGAAACCTTCTCTCTAACCATATACCTTCGCTTTCGGGCTGAGTGGTTTTCCCTATATACCTTCGCCTTTGGGCTGAGTGGTTTTCCCTATATACCTTCGCGTTCAGCTGAGTGGTGTCTTTACAATCTTAACCTTATTCCCGTAACCTATTTCCTCGCAATTATCGTTAACTCTTAAATAATTAGTATCTGTCTTAACGATGAAACGAAGAGCCAACAAACGTAGTGCCGCAGGCACTAGTTCCAGGGGAGAAGAACCTGCTTCTTCGTCCATAGGTAATTAATGGGTTTATATTTTCGATATTTTAAATGGATATACTTACTACAAGACTTTGTTTTAATAACGTTTTTTTATACTCAAAGTAAAGGGAAAGGGTACAGCAAACTCATAGTACAGTAGATTGGAGTTCGGTAAAATACGTTCTTTTGTTTGGGACTTATTCCTGCAATAGGTGGTGTACAAGATAAATCTATTAAATCAAACTAAACTTCTGTATTATAAATCAACAACAAGATGGGCTATTGATAGTAAGAACTTTAAATAGGTATTCCCCAAAATACTACTAATAAACAAATATAAAACAGGGACCTACTGCGTCGACTGATGCCTTCGTCCCGCCCCCCAAAAGAAACCTTCGGGTCACCCCCCAAAAGAACCTGATGACGTAATTCCGTGGGGGATCCCATACGTCCTGGTCAAGATCTTACCGATTATGCTCCCTACTTGTTGCTAACTTAGGTATCAATTCCTTAAGGTGTGTAGGTATACCAGGTGGTATGTACGAGGACTTCTAGAGTAAATGTTGCGAAATTACCGAGCATTGAGCACAGTGTAAGGGCATGCCTTTTGGATTTTGATACCTAACTCCCTTGCAAAATTGTCACCACTTGTTTTAGGTTTGAGGGTCAAATGAAAGGATGTAATGCAAAATAAAATGTAATTAACTAATTATACATTCGTTTATATGATAATGGTTTATTGAAATTTTGTAAGTCTCAAATATCGATATTTTCCTTTCTATTAAAGAAAATAAATGTATTGAATGGTCTATCATTGTTTTATTACTAGTATTATCTGGTACCGAGGAAGACAAGACTTCTACTTTAGGAACCTACTACTACACAACGTCAATTAAACAGGGTCTGAGCCGACAGTAATAATATTTATTATCATTATTGTTACGATCACGTCCAACAAAGTTGCTGTCTTTTGGGTGCAAAAGGGTGTACCCGGGTCAGTGGCGTTTCATTGTCAATAACGTTTTTCTTGAATTTCAAGGACATCTCTCCGCATTCCGACAACAGCACCCTAGTTGGAGTAGAGTTCATACAACCTGACACCATTCTCAGGGCCATAAACTGAAGACTGTCCAGCTTTCTCCCTAAATACTTTGATATGGGACTAAAAAAATGCGCTCGGTATTCCAAATGAGATCGAATGATACCCCTATACATGTGACAGAGTATTACTAATAATAGGGCAATGAGAAAGAAATAACAAAAACATTGCAAATCAAATTCGTTTATATAAACGAAAATTTTGCATCCACTCGGAACATATTTACCTACATATCAATAGATCAAAATTTTTAATAATCGAAATTGTAACAACCTATAGTGTTTTTCATTCTTTCCTATATTTGATATACCTAATAATATGGCATATAATATTCCCTTTGTGTGTTATATCTATATGGTTTTTCAAAAGGAATGATGAGTCTCGACAACATTGATCAAAGATAAGGAAATAAATATTCTTTTTGTACAAGATAGACGGAAAAATTCTATTCGCTTCGAGATAAAGTCGTAGAGCGTACAGAACAGGAAATTCAAACAACAGGGCATTTACTGCCAGAAAACCACTATCGAAATAGAAGAAACTTCCACTAAAAACTAAGCACCTTTTCTTAGAGCCAGTTGGCAATTTACGGTCCTATTTTGTACAATATTTGTAATTTCATGTTAAATAAGTACAATGTATTAGTTGGTTGTACTTGAATTTGTCAATTATTTAAAAGCTTGATTTTTATTAAAATTAAATTTTTTCAAATTTAGTTACATATTACAGGATAATTGGGAATCAATTGTCCTTGCATTCTACCGAAAATGCGAGCGAAAACCCGTTGAAACCGAATTTATATAATTTATCTAAAAATGATTTTTTTATATCCAAATGCTTAAAATAGACTTATATCCGGCTTATTTTTCTATATCTTGTTCTTAACGTAATCACAAAGGAAAAAGTCCGGAGCCCTTGGTGGCTACTGTATAGTACCTCGCATTCCAATCCATCACCCCAGAAAGACGTCATTCAAATATCTTAAAACATGCGCCGCATAACGAGGGGGGTGCCTCATCATGCTGATACCATAATAATTCACTTGGGCGGTCTGGAACCGGATCTAGGGGCTCTGGAATTTCCAAAGTAACTTCGTGACACTCGTCATCGTCACTTGATTCAACCAGGATGTGGGATGAAATCTAGAAACGTATTTTATACCTTTTTACCCATGTTTTTATAATTAATTTGTATCCGTTTTGAGAGTGTCGGTTTTTAATATAGATATTGTAGAAATCTACCTACTTGTTGCAATCGGTTGGACCATATTTATTAATTTATGTTTAGTGTTATATTTAAAAAGGCATTTACGGCGTTCGAAAATACGGAATCCATTGATCGTACATTTAAAGTTGTATCATTTCTAACTTGAAGGCAAAAATCCAAAATTGCAAATTGAGGAGCATGACTAAAATATTTATAAGTCAATTCTCGATTTCCGAACAAAATACTACTCAGTTATGCAGCTGAAACTTGATAGCCTGGCGAGATTTTATTGAGCTCTTAGTAGAGATGCTGTCGATTTAGCGTTCTACATTGCATGCATAATTAATTAACTGTGGTATTACGGAACAGTGAACGAAGGACAGTCTTATCCTTGGATCGGTGGTTGGTCGTTGGTATTGGTTAGAATCGACACAAATTTAATTTTTGTTGAAAGGTTAGTAGTATATCATACTGCATAATATTAGCCTAAGTCATGAAAACTTGAAAAATAGAATATGTATCCAGGTCACTATCATTGCGGAGAGGGAGTGGATAGAATATCCGACAACACCAACTCAGAACATATAAATATGGAGTTTTAAGTAACTAACTAATCCTGATTTTTTAAAACTAATATGTCTACTGATTGCGTTATCTAGTATCAGGACCGGGATCCGATAGATCTTGAGTACTTGATGCGTTTTCAAGATTAGCTTGCGTTTATCCGTGGGGATAATTAGATTCTCTTCTACTATAGCACCAGTGACGTCGCCAGAGTTACTCCTTGGGGAGGGGATGATGGGGTCGTTAAAAAGCAAAAAGGCCGTGGGGTCTCTTGTGACCAATATATTTATATTTAAGCATAATAAGAATATAGGAAAAACGAATAAAAACATAAACATGACGATGAATGTTATTTACATTAAATCAAATCAGTATAAACCCTTACATACTCTTTTGGGTGATTACTACAATATTTTTATTGTTTGTAAACCTCATGCCCAGTACAAAGATCTTATAACTCATGTAGATTCACTAGCTTCCTCTTTTACCATGGCTGATTTTGTTGTTTTTCTTGGTGGATTGAATGACCAGAACCTAGATCCATCATTACTTAAAGCCTTTATTAATCAATGCTCTCATACCAATCTACTATTTTGTACCATTCCCACAGGAAAGAATTCAAACTTCAGCCATACTGTTAGGTTTAATTTAAGTGTATGTAATGTTATTAATGTGCTGAAGAATACTGGATATGTTAACATTGAGTTACTTGACTTAAACCAGTTTGCTTACTGTGATAATCATTATTTTAAAAATGGAGTCTATTTAAATAATGCAGGTCTTTACTTAACGGCCAATTTTATAAAGAACTCTATAATAGCGTGTAATAAAAGTGATATATAT
>MU183912.1:274912-320839 GCA_016904865.1 Pissodes strobi
TTAAGGGGGATCTGGGAGAAATATCACTGGATGGTCAATTAATAAGGACTAGCAGTTCCAATAAGTTTCTAGGATTGCATTTGGATGCTAAATTGAAATATGACTCTCACATCTTAGAACTGTGTGGCAAATTGTCAGCGGGTTGCTATGCCGTTTGGACTGTGGAATGTCATTTGGACAAGTCTGTTGCCAGGACTGTGTATTTTTCTGTTGTTGAGAGCCACCTGAGATACGGCATTGCATTCTGGGGTTGCTGCTCACTAGGTCTGTTTCAACGGGTCTTTGTTATTCAGAAAAGAGCCTTGAGATGCCTCTGTGGTCTGAATCGTGATGAATCCTGTAGGCCTCATTTTATTTCGGAAGGTATCTTGACCTTGGCATCTCTTTTTATACTAGAATCTGCATGTATAATGTTTCGAAAATACAGAAACAACATTTTCAATCCCTCTCAGCCATTACATGCTGTTAATACTACAAGCTCACACTTTGTATCTTTACCCATTCCTTCTTCTTCTCTTACTAAAAGCTCTATATTTTATAATTCCAAGAAAATGTTTAATCATTTGCCATTGGAATTGAGAAGCCTGAAGAGTTATGCGAAATTAAGGAAGGGGGTCGGAGGCCTTCTGGTGTCACTTGCATGTTATTCTGTTGAGGAGTACTACGGGCACAATTTTAATTGATTTGTCTTATTTTATTGTTTTAAATTGGTTTTAAATATTTTGTTTCTGTTGTGTACCTACCTGCTTTTAACGTTTGTAATTGGGTCTGTGTGGAAGACTTTTAATTCTGTCTGTTTGTGATTGATTTTAACTATATTTTTAACTCTTAATTTATTTTTAACAAGTTTTTTGTTTTATTGACATGTTTAGTTTTATTACTGTATTATAACCTTTAGTATATGACTATTTTAAGTATTTAGCAAACTGATGACCTTTTTTTTCCAGCTTTGTCAATGCATTTCTTGTAATTTATGATAATAAAGCCTTATTTGATTGATTGATTGATTGATTGATTGATTTCCCATAGATATAAAATCTAATTATGTAATTGTAATACGTATATAGTTATTTCGTTTTTAAATAAATATATATTTAATATTTTAATAGTTTTCTACAACTTTTTAAAAAAATTAACAACAAACACGAGCAGAATTAATAGCATCCTCCCCCGCTTGACCGTCTGTTTTTAATTATATAATTAATGATATAAATCCGAAAAACGGCAAACGTAACTAACAACCGAACCGAATATGGAACTAAGTGACTGACCAAAATACCCAAATTCATTATCTTCAGGGTAATAAGCCCCCCTCCCCCCACAGAAATGTTTCTTGTTAACTAACTTTAAGAAAATACATAAATATAATCTTAGGAAAAAATGTTTCGTCACCGACCAAAATAGCCTGAGCCGCCCGCATCGCAAGCATAGTTCATGCCCCCATCAGATGTGTGGGTGCGACATGAAACTATTAAAATTCCGATCACATACATAAATTTTTTTTTAAAAGAGACGTAAGTAAGTGTGCCACATATTCCCAGCGCCCGGCTCGACCCCTTTCACCTGCTTCTCGAAGGTTTAGATGTAAAAGTGCGTTTTTAATTTTTTTTTTATAAAACCCAGGGGTCCCAGTGTACTCAAATTTTGTGGGCGTATATGGTAATTTTAGAACTTTTCTACCTAGGGTCGGATTGTTTCAACAAATTTCTTTATATAATGATTGTTTTTTTTTATTAATTCTCCTTCATTGGTCGTGTGGTCTTAATCATACAACCTTTTTTAAAATAAATACATTGATATTACAGGTACAGGGTGTCCGGTTATAAATGTAACCCCCCTTTAACTTTTTTATTTGCTCTCGTATAAAAAAATGTTCAGTACAAAAGTTGTAAGGATCTTCATACAGTTTTCTGCGGTGTTACTAGAAAAACAATTGAACATCGAAATTCTACTGTGCAGATTAAATTAATGTTTTTTTAAATGGGACACCCTATATATTCTTCCGGATATCGGTAGAGCTCTTTAAGACGAGTTCAGTAATATAAGGTTTGTTGGGTCTAGCTATAATAGTTACCACGTAAATTGCAAGAATGTCGGGTATCTGATTATTATTGAACCCCTCTCCTAAATTCTTTATTTGGTGAGCTAGAAAAAATGTTGTATACAAAAGTTGTAGGTTCCTTCAGAAGCTTTTCTGCGGTGTTACTAGAAAAACAATTGAACATCAGAAAAGCTTCTGAAGGAAGAATTTTTGTCTAGTTCACCAAATAAAGAAGTTAGGAGAGGGTGCAGCAATAATCAGATACCCGACATTCTTGCAATTTACGTGGTAAATAGCTAGACCCAACAAACCTTATATTACTGAACTCGCCTTAAAGAGCTCTATCGATATGCAGAAGAATATACAGGATGTCCCATTAAAAAAAACATTAATTTAATCTGTACAGTAGAATTTCGATGTTCAATTGTTTTTCTAGTAACACCGCAGAAGACTGTATAAAAATCCTTACAACTTTTGTATTTACCATTTTTTTATACGAGGGCAAATAAAAAAGTTAAAGGGGGTTACATTTATAACCGGACACCTTGTACAGTTTCCGAATTGAATTTTCTTAGGTCGCAAGCTGGTCACCACTCTCTGAATGCGGTCTGCCATGATTTGCTACCGCTAGAACCTGATGTAGTTTCTTGCCCAAATAGTACCATGGTATTGGATAAACCCATGGGAAGATGAACGTCAGAAAGATACTTTTACTTGGAGACCAGACAATTAAAAGCTGGACCTACCTTTGCGACGTGGACTTGGAGCACATGTACGTATTCTTTCTATCATTAAACCAAATGTAACTTACAAGAAGGTACTTGAGTGTCTTGGTAGCCTGGTTAAGGATTTAACAGATAATGACTTTATAGTCGTGGGGTGTGGATCAAACGATCCTGCCGCAGGAAAGTATCCTAGCGTTAGATACATTAGCCATAAACTGAAATCCTGCCTACATACTAATGTAATATTTTTATCCTGCTGTATCATAGGTAGTATTTCAACTAACAATGTTAAGCCTTCTTATAATGTTTTCTTTTTTAATTATAAGTATTGTAACTTTATAGATTTTGTAGATAGATTTACTAGGAATCGCATACAGTTTCTGAATATCTGTGACGCCATGGGCTCCAAACTTAAAAACCTTAGAATTTCAGAATTATTACTGGGAATTATTGAAGCTCCAAAATCAAATTCTTCTAATCTTATTCACATTGATTGCTCTTCTGAAAAAAACACAAGTAATGATGATCACGATGGTCTGGACCATACAGCTGGGCAAGCCTTGAACCGTGATAGTTTGTATGGCTTAGAGGGTTTGGTGGATGAAGCATCGTCTGACACGGGCTCTGACTTAAATGGTGCTGCTTTGTTAGGTTTGGCTACTTCAGATTAGCTACTTTTTTGCTAAATGTCCGATCCATAAGACAAAAATCTAGCGAATTGGAAGTTTTTCTGTAGAGATTGGGTTACCCTTGGCCTTGGTTACTTACTGAACATTGGATGTGGACTGATGAACCTGTTCATATTTTGAACTATGTGGTGATGAGTAACTTTTGCAGAGTTAATTCCTTGTATGATGGTACCATGGTCCTCTTGCATGGTTCCGCTCTCGAGCTGCTTAGATTTGAGAGCATATCTAAGTTTGACGATCTTTGTAGTGAAATGTCTATTGAGTGCTCTGCTATATTTTATGACCTTTTTGAACTTGTTTGTTGTGTGTATTTACCGTTCACCTAGCTCTTGTTGTGATGTCTTTCTTGGCAGGTTGGATCTTTTATTGAGCGGAATTCCGCCTCATGCATCTGTCATTATTCAGGGCGACTTTAGGGCGGTTAGATCTCTTGATACCTTATTACGCTCATATGAACTGAAAATGCATGTCAATTCGTTTACAAGAGTAAATCAGAGGTCTTCCTCGGTGTTGGATTATGTATGCTCGAATATGGGTGGTGATGTGCAGTGTGTGGCGATGAATGCCGGTCTGTCTGACCATGAGGCGGTATTCTGTAAGTTTCGTTTCAAAAATGGTAATAATAAACTTTGGGTGCGTAGCCGTGTAGGAGAAGCTTTGCTACATTTGCCCACGTTTGCTCAGAGGTTGATTGGGGCCCCTCTTGCGGTGGAGGCAACCCACTGTTTACTTTTTACCAACAACTTATGCATGTTTTTAATGCTGTATTTCCCATTTTAACTTTGAAACCAAAAACAGATAAGCCATGTATTACGAAGGGTGTAAGGGTTTCTGCGAGTAATATGAGATGCCTTCATACTATTCGTAAATATTCATTGTATAATACAATTTTTCTTGACTACTTTAACAATTACCGTAATGTAAATATGTTCTATATTGTTGTGGAGGATTCATTCTTACCCTGGAATTGATTGCCTTTTGCTCCACAAATGATTGAAATTTTGTTTGGATTGTTATAGAGCCACTTCGGCCCCGGCTCAAGGATGTAAACTGCACAAGTGCAAGTTTAGTGACCCTAATGAAATTTGTACCTAGTTTCGTCGATTCGGTGTCTATTCGGACACCGTTTTCAAGAAAAGCAAAAAACTAAAAATGAAAATGGTTAGCAAATACAATAAAACAGTAAAAAGCTCTTGCAGATTGTCAAGATGACAATTATAATGCCATATTTAATTACTGGTTAACTGGTATTTAGTTTGATAATAAGGTGTTATTTGGTAAATTAATTTGTTTATGAATTTTTATATATATATAATTTGGTGTTATTCGCTTTGGAAGAATTTAATGATTTTTGTTGAAAGGATTAGTTAATTTTTAAGTGTCCCTTATCAACTTCAGTTTTTAGCAAAGGTAACCATGTACTATTGAAACTTACAGAAGTTGAAGCAACACATTTATCTTTATTTAATAAAATTAAAGCACTTTCTTTAATTTTACGTTTTTTAGAAGAAGGCTCCTTTGCCAAAATACTAGAAGCGTTCCATTGTATTCTGTGATTGTTATCAAATGCATGTTGACAAATATGTGATTTGTGGAATTGTGCATTTCTAATATAAGTTTGGTGTTCTTTTATACGTTTTGATAATGGTCTACAGGTCTCACCTATATAAAATTTATTACATTCACATGGTATTTTATAGATGACATTTTTAGTAGTTTCATTTTCATTAAGTGGTTTTGTTTTTGTTAGTTTAGATCTAAGGGTGTTTTCTGTTTTAAAAATTGTACGAATGTTAAATTTATTACCTATTCGTTTTATTTTGTCTGATAAACCAGGAATATAAGGAATAAAGAGGTTCGCAATAGGTCTATTTTGATTTTGTCTGATATTTGGTTGTTCAAATTCTATAAAGCGTTTTGGAATGAAATCAATAGGATAGTTATTATTAATCAAAACATTGCTCAAAAATTCTTTTTCTGTGTTGAAATTTTGATTATTACAAATTATTTTCATTCGATCATATAGACTTTTTACGACCCCCTTTTTTACCATTATTGGGTGATTTGAATTAAAATTTAAATATCTGTTTGTATGTGTTGGTTTTCTGTATATTTTTGTTTCGAAACTATTCAAGTCTTTTTTAATAAGAATGTCAAGAAATGAAAGTTGTTCATTAATTTCTTTTTCTATAGTGAATTTGATTGTGGGTTCTATGGTGTTAATATGATTTAGAAAATCGTTAAGAAAATGTTCGTTATATGGATAAATTGAAAAAAAGCCTGACAATCTGCAAGAGCTTTTTACTGTTTTATTGTATTTGCTAACCATTTTCATTTTTAGTTTTTTGCTTTTCTTGAAAACGGTGTCCGAATAGACACCGAATCGACGAAACTAGGTACAAATTTCATTAGGGTCACTAAACTTGCACTTGTGCAGTTTACATCCTTGAGCCGGGGCCGAAGTGGCTCTATAACAATCCAAACAAAATTTCAATCATTTGTGGAGCAAAAGGCAATCAATTCCAGGGTAATTACCGTAATATTTATCACAAAGTTTTAAAAGCGGCTAAGAATAAGTATTATACCTGCAGACTGGCATGTGCAAGCAACAAGCAGAGAGAGGCATGGCGAATAGTTAATTCCCTTCGGGGTAAAGAATCTAAGAAACTTAATTCCAATTTGGAAGCTAATATTTTAAATTCTTATTACTGCTACATTGCCTCTCAACTTACCACGAGCCTTTTATGCGTGGCATCTCAGTTAATAATACCTTTTACTTTACTCCTGTTACTGCTGAGGAACTTCTAAACACTTTAACTCAAATTAAAAACAAAAGATCTGAAGGTTGCGACGAGATACCTTTGGATATTTTTTTAAATGTACCCTCTACAGCTCTATCATCACTGACCCAATGTATTAACAGATCGGTCTTGAATGGCAATTTTCCAGATTTGCTGAAGAGGGCCATTGTCATTGCTATATTCAAGCAGGGTGAAGATGTTGCTTCTAATTACAGGCTTATTTCACTGCTGCATACCTTGTCCAAGATTGTCTAAAAGCTCCTTAAAAAAATGGTTAACTTCTTGGAAGCTAATAATATTTTAAATAAGTCCCAGTTTGGATTTTTGTCTTCCAAAAGTACCAATGATGCCAATTTTCATATGCTTGAAAGGCTTTATCTGGGGCTTAACGATGGAGATGTGGCTGCCGTTTTGTTTCGTGATTTGGCTAAGGCCTTTGATTGTGTGTCGCACGAAATACTGCTGAGGAAGCTTGAAGCCTATGGCTTCAGAGGATGTGTTCTGGCGTGGTTTAGGTCCTATTTGTCCTGACAGAAGACAGAAAGTTGTCTTTAATGACAGGTTCTCAGATGAGATAAGTGTCGTAGCGGGGGTGCCCCAGGATTCTGTTCTAGGCCCACTTTTTTGCTTTTATGCATTAATGACTTACCATTAATAATCGAAACCGGCCAGTGTACATCCTTTGCTGACGATACTACCCTTCTTTGGCATAGTGGGGACGCCCAACTCTTACTGGTATGATTAACAGGGATCTGGTCATTGTTAAGGGATGGTGCGATTGCAATCGATTGTCGTTTAATATTTCCAAGATTAATATATTGTACTTCAAGTGTAATCTAAATGGTGTAAGCCTGGATACTGACCCGGTTCCGTCCCTTCACGTTAATACATTTTTGGGTTTGTGTATTGACGCTAGATTAAGTTAAGGTTCCACAAGCATACTGAGCTATTGTCTTTAAAACTGGCAGCTAACTGTTGTGCCTTAAGAAATATTAAAAGCCAGTTAGACAAAAAATTCACTAGAAGTGCCTATTTTGTCTTGGTGGATTCCCATCTGCGTTATGGTGTTTGTTTCTGGAGGAGCTGTGCGGAGTACTTGTTTCGACCTCTAGAAGCGCGCCATTAGAATTCTTTGTGGTCTAGGGTACAGGTAGTCATGCAGCCCTTGTTTTGTAAGAGAAAGGATTTTAACATTGCTCTCTATCTTTATTCTGGAAGCGGTGTGTTTGATGTATAGAAAGTACTGCTCTATGATTAGGTCGATTAGCGCTACCAATACACGTTCTTCATTTAAAATTAGCTTACCAATATCAACTGCCGCACTGACTCAAAATTCTATCTTTTACAATAGTAATAAAATGTTTAACACTCTCCCAGTTTCAATTCGAAGGGTTTCAACCTTTAAGTTATTTAAAACGCAGGTGAAGAAAATGCTGCTTACCAAGGCATACTATAGCATAGAGGAGTACTTTTGTGGTAGTTTCTAGACTTTGATTTAGTTTGTTTTCTTTGTATCTTTTGTTTGACTAATTGTATACCGAATGGTGTTTATATATATTTATTTATTTTGAAATATAATTTTTCCTTGACTATAATTGTTTTTTTTTGTCCTGTCTTTTCTCTATTCTAGAGCATATATCGTGATAGTTTCTGTTTTCAAATAGCCATAGTTCAGCTTGGCCAATAAATAGGTACCGTGTATTTTGGACAATATAGCATGTTTTGAATTGAAAGTTGAATTTAAATATTTTATCTCAGATTGTTTTAAACATTTTTAGTATTACTTTTACGTATTGTATATATACTTTAATATAATACTTATCAATATTAAGTTTGATGTTTTTTTGCTAGCTTTAATTTCCAGCTTGGGCAATAAGAAAACTTTCTTTAGACAATAAAGCATATTTTGAACTGAAATTGAATTGAATTGAAATTCAATATCAAAGCTTTAATATCTTCTATCATAACATAAGCATTTTAAAACGAGCTTTGATATTAGCCGAAATAATATTTTTTAAATCCTGCTTGCTGACTCAACCCTATCTTGAAAATTCAATCGCTCAAGGAATGCTTAGAGCACATCTAATGTAATTGTGGACCTTACCTGACCTTGAAGGTAGCTTTTCAGTGCTTTGTGCTTAACAATTACTCGAGAAAGTAACTAAATTCGCGTCTTATTGATTTTTTATTGCTTTTAGCGCTATGTTATAGTCCTAGATGTCTTGATGGGTCCTGATATCTGGCGCAGCATGATGCAGATCCTTTGAACATTGTATTCTGAATTTATGTAGCAATAAATAAACTTTACTTTCTAAATATCGTACACACATTTATTTTCCCACATTTATCCTATACAATAAATATACAATGTATAAAATTCTCACAGAATTTTCCATCAACGTCCATAAACTTAATTTTTATAATAGACATAGATCGTTAGTTGAATTCCATTTCCCAATTCGAGTCGGAGTGCTATGTTTGTTCAATACTTTTATATTATATGTTTCAAATTTCTGGAAACGATTATATATGCAGTGTCCAAATTTTATATATTTAGACATTTTCTCGGAAACTGTGCGCGATAGAAAATGCTGAAAAAAGCTGGGCATGTGTTCTTAACTAGTATACCCTATATGCATGATATTTCTGAATGGCATATACCTAAAATTTTAAATCTTTCTCGTAGAGCAAACACCTACATATTTAACAGACTTCTGAAGTTTGATATTTTTCACAATAATTCGACGATTATAAAATGTCAAATTTAAGCACTTTGAACTTCCTTGTTCCAGTTTTTGCAGCCTTTACATCAACTTTTGGTATAACTGGACTGGAGGAAACAATTTCCCTTGACAGGTGGCATCAGTAAAAACACTATAAAACAGATATAGGAACGCACAAACTGTTTCCTGTTGATTTTCTGCAAGAACTTGAATTGGGAAAGATAGCTTTATATGTTTATATCTCGAAAACAGTTGATTTTGGGGAAAGAGTACCAAAAATTTGAAAAATTTTAATTGATGCAATTGAGAAATTTATATGAAGCTCCATTTCAGAAAATCAAAGTTGACTTATGGCTAAAGTTTTTTTGAACAACCCTCTCCATATACTAAAAAGCTAGTTCCTTAATATGGAGCAAATTATGCCAAAAAGATGCGGTTTTTGGAGAAAGTTGCCACTTTGTTGAGAAAAGAAAAATGTCGTAAATAATTAACACTTTTAGAATTGTCTACGTAGAATTCAGTTGTGTATTTCTAAGTGACCTCTTTTTAAAAGTAAACCTTAGTTGTCTTTGGTAGTATTTTTATTCTACTTAAATTTAGCTTTTAATTTACTCCGTAAAAGTATGTTCAAAACGCTAGGATAAATTCCTGAAGCTAAAATATGGGAATCTAGCCTTAGTCCAAGTGTTAATAGTTTCCGAAATTATTAATATTATTATTACTTAAAACTTTACACAATAGAAAAATGTTTAATTGTCAATATTTCAAAAACTACAAGTTTTTCGAATAGACAACGTTATACAAAATCGCCCTTATTTTTAATGCTAAATAAATTCTAAAAATAAAGGGTTTCCAAGTTTTTGATCACCCTGTATTTATTTATTATAAAAATGCCAACACAGACTACTAAACTAGATCCCCTTCTACAAGGAAACCAACTGCAATTAAATAATAAAGGCTTTCAATAGGAGAAATTGATAGTTATATTTAGACCTGCAAACGTCATTTTTGACATAAAATTCAAAATATGTCAAAAACGGTTAGACTTAAGTATAGGAAATTATATTAAGAGTATATCTAGAATTTTCTAAGAAATTCAAAAATGCCTTAATATATAGGATATTCTATTTAAAATAAGGAAGTTGATACTTGTCCACGAAAATACGAATATAAATAAAAATACAATATTTTAAAAACCTAAGTAAATCGAAACAACTTTTGTATTAAACTTATTTTGGTACATCCCGTAGATTCTGAGATAAGGTGTCATCCCATAATAAACGGGCCATCCTATACAGCAGAACTGCAGAACTTTGTCTGCATCTAAAGATTCATAACATTTGTGCCTTGATATAATAAATGTTTATTCTTTTTTTGCCCAAATAAAGCGATACCTAGTAGGTGTCGCTTCGAGCAGGCGGTTCTGATTTAATCGTATTTAAATGTTTTATTGCGCACTGAAGCTCATTGTAGTCCTCCTTCACAGTTTATTTCGGTTTGGAACTAGTCCAAGAAGTTTGTAGCTTGTTTGCCAATAAAAAATTTAACAACGAGCCAACAATAGAAAGACGAACTGCCAAAAACAATAGGAATAACACACATACGTCAATAAGAAACCAAAACAGCAAATTTATATTAAAAATTGTTCCATAAAACTGTAAATAAATGCTCAAAACGACCTCCGTTTTTTTATTTCATTGTAGTCACGTTTGGGATCAGTCCAAGAAATTTGTAGCATATTTAAGGAACAATTACATACCAACGAGCTAACAATGATAAGAATGAACTGGCGAACAAACAATATAAATAACACACGTAAGTCAGTAACAAATCAAAATAGCAAATTTATATAAAAAATCGACCATACAACTCTAAGTAAATGTTCAAAATGACCACTATTTTCTGTACATAAAGATTAATTCTACGGGAAAAGCTTAATTGCACCTTCTCCATCATCTCTACGTTTAACCGAAAAATGTTTACTGAATTTTGTATTCGTGCCCACAGTTCTTCGATATTTATAGATCTAGAGTACCACATATTTAGGACTTCTCCATAAATAGTGATCCATAGGCATTAAATCCGGTGTGCAGGGTGGCCAATTTATAGGCGTATTATTTCTTCTGCTCGATCTGAAAATTCTCATTTAAATGATTTATAAGAAGGAATAAGAATTCTTAGCTGCAAATTTAATATACCGAGGCACAAAAAGCTATGACGCTTTAGATGTGGGCGAAGTGCTACTAGTATTTACAAAAGGATTTTGAAAAATAATAAATTTAACAACCTGCTCGGAAACTATTAACTTTTAGGCTAGACCCTAAAATTTTAGTTTCAGGAATTTGTACCAGCGCTTTGTATAGATCTTTTAAAGTCTCCCTGCATATATTTTTAAAAGTTTCTATACTACTATTAAAAACTAAATCGGTACTATAGCATTTTCTGTGATTATCGGCATTTATTCATACTAGGCCGAAGTCGCCAAAACAATAATACGAAATAATTCTTTTTACTACTATCAAGATTTAACATATTTTAAAAGGAAGAAAAATAATCTAACTTAACTAAATAATTTCACAAACATTCGTAGATAGTCGGTTTTAATTAACAAAAATGAAATTATCTAATCTAAAATTTAAATAATAAAATCTAGACTTAACTGATATGAAAATTGTTACAAATATGGATTAAATTGTCCTCCTAATATTCGAGGCATGATTCGCCGTCATGCGTCGAATATAAGGAGAATAATTTCAGCAATATTATCCTTATTCTCTTATTCTACGTATGGTGTTTAGAATAGTAATAGGACGTGCCTGTAATTCTCTAAAGGCTGTTTACGTGCCATTTCTTAAATCTTCTGTTGCGTCGCAATAAGTATTCTAAATATTCTTATCCAAGTCCCGCCAAAATATTTAGAATCGACAAATATGAAAATCTGGGTAGATCTTCTAGCTGTGTTTTCACTTATTCATCGTCTTAAAATATTACGTGATAAGAATTTCTATAAGTCGGAAAGTAGCTTAATCTTGTTGGAGATATAAGTACACATTTAAATGAGCTAAGGGTATCATCATCGTCTAATTTTTCGTGCAGAATGTTTTCTGACATCTCCACCTGCCACGGTTTGCAGTTCAGCTTCAATCGTATATATAATATATTCTATCTATGTGCGTAAAGCGATAATTTTTCGCACTACGTGCGGAAAAGTAGCGCCGCTCAGACTTTTCATAGGTAAGGAAAAATTATATACATTTTAGTAATTGTAGACCATTTAATTCAACGTGCGAAAACGTTTAGCTTAAAAAATAGTTATTTATGTATAGATTTTTGGATTTATCAAACAGATTTTTTCAAAAATATTTTATTAATTCTACTTAAATAATAGCGGTCTGTCAAGGTTGGGTTATACTCTGACAATGTTTATTGATAATTTTCAAGTTAATAACTGTATTAATAATTTGATATATGTGTCCGTATCAACTGAGCCTGTAATAGATATAAGTATTTCTGACGATAGGGAAACCACTGTGCAGGAGAGTGAGCATGAACAAGCAGGTGCTTTTTTATGAACAATTTGCCTGTTGTGACAGGAACAACTGATAGTATTGATATTTCTTATTTACCCCCGCTGGTTCTGGATTGTCCGCGGTTCTTTTAAATGTTCAGTCCCTAAGAAATAAGTGTGATGAATTTTATGTATTTCTTGAAAGTATTAACTATCCTAGTTTAGTTTTAGTTACCGAGCACTGGTTAAGGCCGGACGAGTGTTTCTCTTTGCCAGATTATGTGCCGGTTTCCATTTTCTGTACAGAACATTCTATTCATGGCGGGACTTTAATTTTAATTAAGAAATCGTCGTGTTTTGGCGGCCCCTGGAATAATAAAATAACGCTTAGTATAAAAGTACATTTCACATTATTCAGTGGAACATGCATAGGTACCTGAAAATTACATTGACTATTTTCTTACAACACCACAACAATAATTGAAAGATCTTTCAGTACCCTCCGATGCGACGTGTAAAAACCTGGTTGAGATTAACTATGTCTGAGGAAAGACTCTCTGATCTCTGTGTGCTTAGCATTCACAGATAATTTGAGAATAATAATAAAGACAGGGTTATTGAAAACGCAATAAATCGGTTTTCACAAAAGAGAAGAAATCTGCTACTACTTTTCTCCGATTAGGAAAATATAGGTACATGTACCTACATTCATAGTCCATAGGATATTTTTTAGGGTAGATACATTTCCAATCAAAAAATGTATGTCAAAGTTACGCTACAGTTAAGTTTAAATTAAAGTCAAGCAAACCAAAACCGTATATAATTATGTATTTTTGACAATAAAAATATTTAAGTTTCAATCTATGTTTACTTTGCCCCAGAGGCGCATCTGTGATAAGCGTCTGGGTGCACCGGAATGGATTCCAACGTTTATTGGAATATTGTGATATTCCGCGCAAGGGCATGCGTAATGCGTGTAAAGCTTTTGGCACGCAAGGACGTAAGGCTTCTAATTTTTGGTCAATCGCTTCCAGAGCCTGGTCAAAGTTTACAGAATTAAAAATATAAGTTGGTTCACTAAGCGCCAATTCAATGAAATCGTCATATCAAAGGCGGGCCGAGGACGCAACGCGACCCTTAAAAAATGTAGGGGGTATTGAGGCAATAAGAGCCGAGTTTCACGCGATTTACTTCGGTCAAAGCGCTATTGGTAAACATAGAGTAAAATTTCCCGCTTAGTAAGTAATCAATGGAGGAGTTTAAATAATTAAATATGTTTTTATTAAAACTTTGAAAACTATATTTTGTGAAATCCCAAAAAAAGATGAAAAGGTAAAGGCCTTATTCAGCATATTTTAAAAAAATTACGGTAAATAGGATTGCATATAAAATTTGTAAAATATATTATTTTTTACATCAAGAATGAAATATAATACCTCGTGCAAAATTCTTTATTTTAATTTATTTTGGGGATGAACTACATCATAGTTTTGCAAAACTTTACAAATTATTTTGGAAAAAGTTTTGCAAAACTAATTGTCTACATTTTAGCAATTTCTATATTTCGTTAATTTTACCACAATAACTAATTAGCAGAAAATTAAAAGTAATAGACTTTTAGATAAACCTATATTTGCACCCATCTTACATTATTTTGCATATGCACAAAATCTGCTTAAAAGTTACCTTTTTTAGTTGGTAACCCAGTTGATGGAACAGCATATGAATATATACAGCTCCTAGAAGAATTTGCAAAAATGTTTTCATTAAAATGCAAACCACACATTCTAATACGACTATGGCATCACATTGGTGTATCATTCGCATATTTGTGGGATCCTATAAATTCTAAGGCACTTTTCCAGGCTCGACACCTGCACGTTTTTTTAATACATACTCTTATTGTACTCACTATAAATCGATGTTAATATTGAACATTGATGGGAAGTAGGACAAATGTAACTTGTAAGATTTGACCCAAACATACAAGTGAAGTTAAATAAAAGCTTATAAGAAACTAATACATACCTACCCTTTTGGGCACCTAAAGAGCGATATATTGTCTGCCATTCGTCTCTCACAATCAACTACTGAACAAATATTTCGACTAGACATTTTACTCAGAAATCCACAAAAACAAACCGCTATTTTTGAAATCTCACCCTATACGCCGGACCGTAAACAAATTTAAAATAAACTTAAATCACCTAGCGCTCCACTGTAGACTGGCACCAGTCTACCGGGCAGGCGGGGAGTGGCGGAGTGGAATTTGACGATGGCGCAGAGTGAATCAACTTATATTTTTAATTCTGTAAACTTTGGCCTGGTGGTCTAGTGGTGTAAATGGCTGCGCTTGTGAATCTTGTGATATGACGGCGCAAGTTCGATTCCCGTTAGTGCCGACAGATGTTTTTATTTTTTTAAGGTTATATTTATCCCTTTTTTAAATTTGAGTTAATTTGGGTTAGAATTGGGTGAGTATGATACAAATGCGTGAAGTGCCGGAATATCCCAATATGTCAATGGAGGTTGAAATTCATTCCGGTGTACCCAGACTCTTGTCATCTGTGAGGGGGAACTATAGTCCAACTCTATAGACTCTCAAAAGTTTCCGCAATATTTGTATACAAATAATACAATTTTTAAATTCAATTAAACCTAACCTAAGAAAAAGAAGGAGAATTTTAAGATTGCAGATTCGATTGTTATATTATATCATCAAGAGCGAGGTCCAATTCCAGATTACAATTGTTGCCTGTTGCCCAGCCCTACTTTTTTTGCGTTTAATTTATTTGGGAAATGTGTCAATAATGCTTGGTAAAATCAGCTTCGTCCGCTCGTGGAAGGCGTCTTTTGTTAACGATTCTAATGACGTTTGGGCAACAACGGGCCGTGGCACCAACTAAAATTTTCCGCCTTCGGCGAATTTTCGCCTCCCCTGCCCCTGCGTCGAACGTTTCCCTCACATCGACTTGCCCCCCCTTGGAATATCACCTGCCGGCGCCCATGCCTATTGCTAGTACAGGGGGGTTTTTGGATAGGCTTGACCAGCTACTGTCACAAATTTCGCCTTCATCCAAGGTTATAGTTGCGGGTGACTTTAATATTAATTTTGGGGATCAGCAAAACATTAACTCAGTTCTGCTTAATAATATTCTTATATCCCATGGTTTAAAAATGCATGTAACTTCACCCACGCGTATTTGCAGCGGATCGTCGAGTATTATTGATTACATGTGTTCGGATTGTAGTGTTGTGTGTTGTTCAGTTGTGAGTGCCGGTATGTCTGATCGTGAAGCAGTTTTAGCTATTTTTGATCACCTTAACGTTGAAAATAAGACTCAACGAAGAATATTTAGTAGTGGTAATTTTTGTAAATTTCGTCAGTTGTGTCAGAATGTTAACTGGTTGGGAATAAGGCAGTCTCCAGAGCCTTTGGTATCGTTCCATTCGGTTGTACTGGATGTTTTTAACAGAGCATTTCCATTGAGATGGATCAAGCTTAAGACAAGAAATAATAAACCTTGGCTTACGGAGGGTTTAAGGATTTATGCTAGAAACTTGCGCTGCCTTAATAACATTAAAAAGTTTTTCCTAAACAATCCTGACTTTGTATCTTATTGCAATAGATATCGTAATATTTATCGCCGATTGGTGAAAGCAGCTAAGGAACTTCACTACAGCAGTAGGCTGTCGGAGGCTAAAAATAAGCAAAAGGAATCCTGGTCTATTGTGGGAGAAGTGAGTAACCGTTCCATGCAGCATGGTTGTCGCGAAATGGATGTAGATCCCAACACATTAAATTCATTTTATTGTAGTGTGGCTGGTAGTTTGACTGATAAAATTTCAACCTCGGGGAATCCTCTAAATTATCTCGCACACGTATCTGTTATACAGATTCGTTTTGCTTTACCCCTGTTTTAGAGTGTGAGATCTATGAAGCACTTGGTGATATTAAGAATTCTAAGTCATGTGGTGACGATGAAATATCTTGCGAATTACTTCGAGCATTGCCTGATGATGCATTGGAGGTCTTGGCATTTGGTATCGACGATTCGTGGTTGACAGGTAGATTTCCTTCCTGCCTAAAATCAGCCAAGGTTATTCCTTTGCATAAGGGTGGCGGCTTTCAGGATCCTTCTAACTATCGTCCGATATCTTTGCTTTCGACTGTATCCAAAGTAATTGAAAAGATCGTTAAAGGCAGAATATGGAGTTTCCTTCAGTTACAAAATCTTGTATCGTCAAGGCAATTTGGGTTTCAAGGTTCCTTGGGAACCCACGATGCTATTTTTGATCTGCTCACTAGCGTTTACCGCGATCTTAATGATGGTAGGGCAGTGGCTGCGGTATTCTGTGATCTTACCAAGGCATTTGACTGCGTTAACCATGAAATATTGCTTTCCAAGCTTGAGTTGTATGGATTTAGGGGCTCTTCTCTTGCTTGGTTTCGCTCGTATTTGGAGGATCGACGGCAGTTTGTTGTTGTGTCAGGTTGTAAGTCAACAGTTTTAGATATCGGGAATGGGGTGCCACAGGGATCTGTTCTGGGACCCCTTCTGTTTTTAATTTACATTAACGACCTTGTTAGTGTCGGGATATCTGGTCGTTTTACGCTTTTTGCGGATGACACCTCTGTTGTATGGTGCAATGACTCTGTTGATGCGTGAGACAGAATGTATCCGGAGACATATTGGAGATAAACGTCTGGTTTGATTGTAACAAACTTTCCTTTAATATTAATAAAACCCATGTGATGGGTTTCAGATGTGACATGGCGGGGCTGAGTTTGGCCAATGAACCAGTGGATGTGAGGGTTGCTGCTGGGTTTCTGGGAGTTTTCATTGACTGTGAGTTACGTGTTAGGGATCACACTATTAACCTAAGCAAGAGATTGTCATCTGCATGTTTTGCAGTGAGAGCTGCTAGGGACGCCCTTGGTTCTGGAGTGGCACGAGATGTGTATTTTGCTTTGTTCGATTCACACTTGAGGTATGGCATACCATTCTGGGGCATGAGTAGCCAGTATTTGCTGAATATTCTGGTTGTTCTTCAGAAGAAAGCAGTGCGTTACATCGTGGGGGTTAGGCAAAGGCAATCATGTCGTTCAATTTTCATAGACAAGAAGATTTTAACATTGACATCTCTCTTTATTCTCGAGACTGCCACTGTAGTCCACAAGAACATAGGTTCGATGGAACGTCTTCCTGGACTGCAAAATACTCGTGGCGCTAACCATCTTCTTCTTCCTATCCCTACAAGCACCCTTACCAAAAAATCATTAATTTACGAAAGTAAAAAAATCTATAATCATCTCCCGGCAGATATTAAATCTCTGCATGTTTTGCGATTATTTAGAAGTAACTTAAAAAGGTTATTGGTGAGTAAGGCCTACTACACTGTGGCAGAGTTTTATGCCGACTCCTTTGACTGACATCCCTGCGCTGGCTAATGTCGAGATAAATGCTTAGGGGACTTTATCTCCGTATATAAATATTAAATTCATTATTATTTTATTTATAGTTTTTTCTCTATGTGTCTGTATTTTAAGGTTATATTTCTTGGCATTTTTAATATTGTTAGTATACAACATGTATATTGATGTTTGTTTGATGCCAATTTGTTTATTTAATGTTATTTTATTCTTTAAATTAGTTTATTTTTTAGATCATTTTTAAATTATTTTTGTTTTGTTCCTGTATTTTATGGAATACTTTGTTTAATTATTTTAACCTGCTTCATGAATGAGAACATTGTCTTGCACTAATAAAGCATTTTTGACTTTGACTTGACTTTGACTGTAACAACTCCATAAAGTTACCCTTTTTGTATGAATGTGAAATGTTGTCGCATGAGCCGCAGGCAAGTGCGACAATCCAATGAGTAAAAAAAAGTATATTACATAACGAGAGTTGAAGGTACCAGCAAACGAGGAGGTTATTTAGCACGAGTGCGGAAATTATCCTAGTTTGAAAGCGTACTTTTAAACGACTAATGTACACTATTTTTTTTACGACCAACTATAAAGATGGTACAAAAAAACTCTTAGCATCCTTAAGGAAATGATTGTTAATATCACACGCGAGTTAAAATCCACTTTTCAATACCTGTGTGGAAAAGTACTGAAACGATGTTTATTCACTCAATTGTCCTGAAAATTTGCGTTCACCCGAATGCTCAGAAGTCTCGTTAGTCTCCATCCAAGTGAAATTATGTCTATTTGTGGCACGAAAGAGGGGAGATACTCTCTTAAATTCAAGATCAATTTTGGCTTGGTTTAAGTGATATTAACGCGTACTAATTCTAGAATGTCGTGACGATGGTTTTGACGGCATGGGAGCTAGGAAAGCGTTCCTAGCATATTCTTTTTAATAAATGTCAGGTCAAATGGTTATTTTCTTTCGGCTAGCTCGTGTGATTAATTAAAATAGGCATCGGTATATTATAAATTCTGGGCCTCAATTTTCGAAGTCGGTTAGATAATTGTTGGATGTGATATGTGACATGTTAGTCGTCTTTCGATTGGTCAGTCGGAATTCGTGAAGTGCGGATTTTGAAGGACGTTCCTTTGCCTTCCACGTTGGATTCTAGAAAAAATCTAGAATCCAACGTGGAAGGCATGAATTAACTTTGATTTTTTGAGTATCGTCCATTTCGAGAAAGAGAGCTACGTGATTTTCCTTACAGAGGATTTTCTCGTCCACCTTTTGAGGCAGCGCCAGCGTAGCGATTTCGGCGTTGAGCAGATATTAAGTTCTTCAGAGGTAAAAGATTGTTTTAATTTTTTTTGTTCTCTGATTTTTCCGTTGCTTATTATTTTAATGGCTCTGATTGTAAGTGTTCTTTGCATATGAGTTATATGCGCAACCTTGAATATATTGATGTTTCACAGGGTCCTACCGGACGGGTTTCCTTTTTCTTGGCTACGCCTAACCAGGAGTTTTCTGCTGGTCTTTTGACCGGGCTATCTCCGGCTACTCGTTGATTCCTTCTTGGATCTAAGAAGTCCCTTGCATTGTAAACGTGTCCTTCCTGGAGGGTCCTGGATTCGTCCAACAGATCAGATTGCGTTTTGCAACGGGTAACTTATTTAGTATTATCTCTACATCTTTCTTATTTTATAACTGGAAATAATTCGTAGTTATATTTCGTCTGTTATACGTTTCGTAGCTAAATGCTCGATTAATTAGTTTATGCAGGAAAAATAATAGGCCCAGTTACCCAGTTCAATTAGGTGGTTTACGATTATGATTTTTGCCAAGCGGAGGCAGCAGTGCAATAAAGGACTGAACTGTTTCCCAATTGCAGAGTTCGACGCAGACTTTACTTTCTCGTTTTAATAAATTTATACGTCTTTTAATGATATTATAATTTCTCGTTAATGCATTTCGCGCCACATTCCCACAAATCAAAATATTAAAATAAAGTTTTTTAAACACTTGTAATCAATAATTTTTGTTTATATGATTTGCGCCGATAAAAATTATCTCTTAAATTAAATTGAATACGAACTTAAACCTCATATCTTTAGATCATCCTTAAGTAAGTTATAAAGGATTACTGTCAGTTAAGCAATAGGTGATGTCACAGATCTATATAGCTATATAGATCTGTGGTGATATCTTTGGAAAAGATCAATCATATGGACAGCAAATTTGGAAAAGTGCCTTTCGATCTGTGAAAATTCGTTTATTTCACGTTGTTGCATGCCAAATCTTTCTTTTGATGAGAATGATTTACTATGTAATTTTCTTTCGGTGCTTGATGTATGGAAAAATAAAGATTTTATTTTTGGTGGGAGAAATGTTTGGTATTAAAGTATTATTTTTGAAACTCAACTATTTCGCATATCGCAGAGGAGAATTCTGATTTCATATGGCATATTTTGATAAGGGAACATCAACTCATATAAAAATATTTAACAAATATATTTTGAACCCGCTCAATCGTGTTGTTGTGACACTCATAATATGGAGTCCATATAATAGAGCAGTATTCAATAAAGCTGCAGATCAGGTAATTTTAAAGGGCCAAAAGTGCTTTGGTGTCATAGATATGTCTCGTATTTCGTTTTATGAGACCAGGTAGTCTGAAAATGACAATGTTATCTATATGTGGGTTAAATGCAAGATTGCTCTCAAAAACGAGGCCGAGATCGTTAATCGATGAAATGACCTCGAGGTTTGAATTATCAATTACTAACGTTTAGTTGCAAATAATTAATCCATAATAATCCACTAATCTGGGAAGGTCGGACTGTAAATGATTGTATTTGTGACAAGAAGATAGTTAGATTCTATAAAATACGACATTTATAAATAGCGAAAAAATAATGGGGCCAATGTGCGAGCCCTGAGAAACACCTGAGGTCACCAGGATTTCATCCGAGATAGACCCACACACGGCGACACGCTGGCGGTGCTGAAGCAAATAGGACCAAATCCACTTGAGATATGACCTGGAGAAACCGTTCTCTGATAACTTCTTCAGCAGCAGTTCGTGACAAACGCTGTCGAATATCTTCGATAGATGGGTGTAGATAACGTCAACCTGATCACCGGTTTGGACTGAAGAAATTCGATAATCCTGGAAGATTTCCAGATTTGTGGAGATAGAGCGATGTTGTTTCGCTATTATGTAATTTTTGCAAAAATGTTGTTTGTAATGACGGCTCCAAACAATTTGATAATATGGATAGCTCCGGATATCATCCTTGTCACCAGATTTAAAGATCGGCATTAGGCTTGAAAACTTACAAACTACCGGAAAGGGCCTGCAAGAGAAGAGTGAGATAGTTCTTCAAAGGATGCAGATTCCGTATCTTCTGGTTAACCTCATTCTCCGTAAAGCTGTGGAAAGATACAGTTGTAGCAAATCCCACAAGTTCCAGACTTCCCATACCAAGACACAAAGAAGTACATTCAACTCGTAGGTTTTTTAGAAAGAGAAATGATGGATACGTGATGATAAAGTGAAATATTTTCACTAAAAAGCAGGCGTCATATTTTCTTAGACAAGTCGGCATGAAGAACTCTTTAATGATGAAGGCAAAACCAGTTTTTTTTTATAATCCGAGTTAACACAATGATTTTTTCCAAGTAGGTAAATGATTTATCAGTGCGTGCAGAAAATGCGAGAACTGGCATGCATAAAGAGTGACGCACTCCTATTTAGAGGCCTCATAATTTTTGAATTAGTTGATCGATGGAGCCAATGTTTTCATTTTATTTTGTAGGTTGGCCCTTTGGCATTCCAGAGTTATCCATAATGTAATGCTTATAAGTTTTTTAGTCAAAATAAAAAACTGCTTCAGGTTCCAATTATGTGGGCTCTCGAGCAAAGTTAAGAGGAGCTACGTGGTGATGTCGAAGTCGTAGATGAACTATTAATTGCCTACATTGCCTTATTTGCCGTAAATGATTATTTGATGTTAGAGCATTTTGAAATTCGTGTTAGGATTTGGACCACAACGACCTTGAGTACTGACCAGTTATTGCTCGCCTCTTACTTCCTCGACCTTCAATGAGAGCCATTATTCTTGCAACTTCTTCAGGATTAATTTGCCTTGCCATTATAAAAAAAATCTATTAATTATGAAGCTTCCTATGACATTAAAAAAATTGAACCATTCTAAATTGCGTATCTTCTTAAAAATGACAATAAAGATAATTAAACAGAAAATATTGGGAGAAGACTACTATGTCGACTGGAACTGGACTGAAGTGGCGATCAGCTCCAAAAATTGACTTGGTTATCTGATGCTTTATTATCAGGCTCGAGGGTCTGGTGTGCGGCATTTTCGTCTTTTTCTGGTTGACTTTGAAAAGTTTGATTGTTGTTTTCAGCCGAGTTTTCAAGCGCTTCTGGATATTTGAAACTCGAAAATCTTTTGTGTTAGAAGCTAGTTATTTTAAAGGTACTGTAGCTTGCGTTCCATCACTATGACTAATTAATGCATAATCTTAATCTGGATAAGCTTCAATACGTTCTACTTCTTTCACCAAGGACTCATGCTTGTTACAACGAGCATGTTTCCTTAAGAAAACAGTTTGAGAAGGCGTTAACAAGTTTGGCTCAGAAGTTCAATTTGTGGAATGACTCTGATGGAGAAACATTCATTCGTGTGGGTTACAGTGAATTGCAGTGCACAATAAGGATCGGATTGAGTGAAGAGCATCAGGCAGGACTACTTCCCATTGGCAGATTGGTAGATTTCTAGTTTAAGTGCAAGGTTTGCTGTTTTCCAAATAATTCCTTCTAAATTATATGGCGTTGTTCTGCTAGTAGCTATGAATTGTAGAAAATCAGTCAATTTGTCTGACATAAAGGAAGATCCGCGGTTGGAATGGATGTAAGATAACATACCAAATACATGGAAAAGTTGACATAAACACTTGATAACTCAGGAGGTAGAATATAGAATATACCAGGACAAGGAAATGCGAAAGGAAGTCGAGAAAATTCGTCAATAATAGTTAAGGAAACATACTTAAATAATGGCTACGTCCCTGTCTGCTGTCAAGTAAATATTTTTGAAGCCGATCTCTGTATTAAACTGTACGCCCGGAGGAAGCCGAATTGTTGCTTATTGTTGTGATTATGGTTTTCAGCAAAATACAGACTATTTATCGATTCAAAACAAGTTTTCGGTTAGGAAATTTGCTAGATAATTATCAACTATATATTCCAAAATTTGAATTTGTTGTGACATTTATAAGTTTTAACGTTCCAACAGGAGATAACCAAACGATCGAACATGCTGAAGTTTCAATGTCGAATTTCGCGGCAAGATTCAAGAAATGGAATTCCCCTGCGTATTCTATTTTTATTATACAAACTCTATTAAACGCATTGAGCGTCGGGCACTTCACGTTCGTGGTTCCTAACTAAAGCACTGGAAGTTCGTCTGGATTGAATCCAATGGGAGGCACGACGACCTATGGCTCCTAGTCATACTTTTTCTTCTCCGTTGTTGGGGTAGGAGGACCTGACGAACTGAAACCGAAAATGATTTTTAGGAATTTTAAAATATGAATTAATAATGAGAAACTAAAATATACAGTGAGAACTTATAGGTTGGAACAAATGCATTTAAAATTCAAGTGTTTTTATTTGCTCGGACTCATCAATTTTTTATTTTTGTTGCGGTAATGACAAGTAACTTTATTTAATTAAAAAAAATTAATTCCGCATCAAATTCTAATCATATTTTCTGTATAATATCCCATTCCCAAATTTAGCTGTTTTCTTCGAGGAAAATGCGGTTAAATATAAAACACTAAATATATTACGAGTAGTTATTTGCTAGCAATTGTTGGAAGTGACGACACCAATCTCTTGACAGAACTCGAGACGATTTTGAAATTTTTGCAGGACGTTACTATTACATAAGGTTCTATCAATCTCTCCTCCTATTCTTTAAGACTTTAAGGATATTTGGTCGGTTAGCATATACATTGGACTTGAAGTAACCCCATAAAAAAATTTTGCGCGGTCAGATCAGGAAATCTGTCTGGCCATTTAATTGGACCCCTCGGCCAATCCATCGATCGGGAAAATCTATTGGGGTATACTGTGGCAAAACATGGAACTAGATCATTGTCCAAAAACTCTAGAAATCTTTCGCCAGTCAAATTGCCCAAAATTCGATTCTCAACAATGTCAGCTCAAACATTAATTTTCTGAGTATAGTGCGTATGACATTTCATTATTCAGCGCGAATTTTCTGCATTATTGCACTTCCATTCAGGCAAAACGTTGCCTCATCAGAAAACACAGTCCTTTTTGAAAACTGTGGATCATTACCCTACATATTCATGAGTATCTCATAAAATCAACTCTTCTCTTCGGATCATTTTCAGTAAGTTTGTGAACCATGTAACGTTGCAAATGTTATAAAATCCAGTAGTGTGATTTCTCTCTTTTACTGGCCGATTTGTGTTGTCGATACTTTTGCTACCTTACTTCTCGCCACCTTACTTCCGCTATTCCGAGTCGCTCGAAATATGAATTTGTTTGGAGCGCCCTCTTGACAGATGTGGTATATATGCTTTTTTGGGGAAATTGATTGACCACAACTACACGCTCAAGCATGTAGGAGGTAGGAGGTAAAAGACGACCGGCTTTCAATATCTGAAATTTTCGTTGTTATTTTTGACATCAGGTCTAATTACCGTCTGATTTTGTAGTGAAATTAATTGGCAAACATACTGCCAGGTGTAGTTTCTGGTATTATCGGCCCTTTTGCCTGATACTAATTAAGTTGTTTAACGACAAGTGTGTTAACCTTCTGCGAGTTTGCTAGTACTCGAGACACTGATGTGTAAACATATCCTATATCGACATCATCGACATGAAAATCTAATGCAACCTTACGCCGCGTGATGCCTGAATATAGGCAACCACTTATTTGGAATTGGTTGCCTATATTCTGGCGTTAGAAAGAAGACGTTTTACACTAACGGTTACAGACAGCCTGCAAAACATATTCCCGTCACAGATACCGCCTGACGTGGGACGTGCGTTGTTTAATGTTTTCTTTTGTAACGTTTGCATCAGAATGTCTAATATTACACTTCACGCATAGCCCTCCGCTTGCTTCGCTTGCTACAGGGGGGCAGCGAACAAAAACTAACCAAAACTAACCCAAGGCATGCCCAAAATTTTTTTTTTACAAATATAACCTCAAGAAATTAAAAAAACACCATCGGGAATCGAACCTGGGTCGCCGCACCAAAGGTCTAGTTACCACCAGAGCACTTGTAGCAATTCATTGCATCGTAAAGACATGTCACCGATGGTCTGGAAAAGGGGCAGGACACTTATGCCTCCTCCTTTGACTTAACAAAGGCTTTTGACTGTGTTTCATTTGATAATCCTTAAAATAAACTCACTTATTATAACTTCAGTCCAGAGAGTATAGGTTTTGTTAAGTCTTATTTATTCGATCGTACACAGTATGTTACATATGATAGAGGGATGTCGAAAATACTTACTGTTAAACATGGAGTTCCACAGGGCTCAGTGTTGGGTTCCTTGCTGTTTCTAATCTGTATTAATGACCTGCCAAATTACTCAGACAACTCTAACCTAATTTTGTTTGGTAGATGATACAACCAGTTTATGGCGGCATGGTCTCGATGATCTTGTATTGGATTTTGTCGCGGGGATGCATGCGAAAGCATTGAGCAGTGGTTCCAGGCAAATAGACTGAGCTTAAATAATTCAAAAACTCAAAATCTGAATATTACACTTAGGCCTTTGAATCCGGCTCTGTCTTCAGGTAACTCTGTAGAGTTTTTGGGAGTGTATCTGGACCCTGGTCTTAACTGGTCTGAGCATGTCGCTAACCTTTCTATCAGGCTCTCATAAATTATCTATCTTATTAGAAGCTTAGCCAAAATATAGCCAATATCTAGGTGCACGCTAATGTTGGCATATCATGGCTCCGCTATGTCCTATGCAATCCTAAATTGGGGACACTCATCACATGCCACTAGAATATTTAAGTTGCAACGGAGGCGTGTGCGCATAATAATGGGTCTTGGATATTGTGACTGTTGTTGTCACTGCTTCGCAGAACTACAGATACTTACCTTCCCGTGTATATTTATCCTACAATGCCTAATCTACGTGACACACATCTCTAACTTCATCACACATCGTGACATACATAATTATCCCACCCGTCACAATGCCAATCTTATGCAGCCCTAGCGTAGACTTGCGAGAACACGCAGAGGATCTGATTATCACAGTTTATACCGTATCCGAATCAGTTAAACAACTCTCCACGTGTTTTGAAGCCAAGCGCTTCAACCAATAGGAGAGCTGGGAGTTCTTATTTTGAGTCTGCGCTCAATGAGTGAACGCTGTCTTTATAAATAAAACATCAGTTCGGCATATATGTGTGTCTCTTTTCAATAAGATACCACCTGTAAGGAGAAAGAGATAGAGATAGTGTTGGCGAGAATTAACCGTTAAACGATGCACGCAGCAGGCTTGTATTGTGCTTGTATTCAGATGAGATCTCGATTATTGATTTTCTGCGCGGCGACAGGAAAAGTATGTTGATTGAAAAGAAACCGAAAAGCGAAAACTACAATCTTGTTTGTTCGAGAGTCGGCTTTGTTTGTAGTGCTTTTCGCGAATTTTGTGTATTAAATCCATAGACTCCTCCATGCCTATGATTAGATCCTAGTTCGACTCTGTCCACGGCCCAGCTGGCCGTATAATTCTGACGTTTCCAACTTATAATGCGCATGCTCGAAATATGAGAATACATGAAAAAATAGAATTTGGCTTCACTAATATCAAAGGTGCCGGCTCAGAGTTGTATAACTGATTCGGTGACGGTATAAACTGTGTGATTATTTTGCAGTATTATTTTTAACCATCTACCCTCGCACGTCAGGGATCTGCCAGAGAAGCTCTACATACTAAAGTTAAAAATATTTCATTGAGATCGTTTTACTCGTTAGGGGAGTACCTCGAGGACGATTTTAATGACATTGGTGGATTTTACTTGTTTAAATTTTTCTTAAATGTTAGTAATTGTGAAGTCTTGTTTGACATTATTACATTTTTTTTGGTTGTTTACTCAGAAACTTTTGATGTGAGTAGATTGAAATTTCAGTAATTGTTATATTTTGTATGTATTTATATGTATTTTTGACGTGTAAGAACACATGTGTGCATTTATTGCCAATAAAGTCTATCTATCTATTTATCATAGGTAAAATAGGAACGCAATCTAACGAAAACACAGTAATGCCTTCCGACAAGTCGGGACTGTATTTTGCAAGCTGTCTTTATCCGCTAGTCGTTTTACAAGGAAGCGCTGAAGTAGACTGCTCATGGTTATGATGCCACATCCGGGTTTCACACTTCCGTCCATTATCCCGAGATTTACCCTCATACCGCCGCGTAAGGTGTTTACACATCAGAAGGGTTGTTACATGTTAGTGTGTCTATGTTCAATAGAAAAAAAATATTTCTAATTTAACATTTTGTGACCTTCCATGGCATGCCGTGACCTTCCGTGAGACGAACGTCCTTACGTGGGATAGAATGTCCTCCCTATGGGGCTGAACGCCCGTCAGCGGCCTTTCTATGCCGACCTAATGAGTTCTTGGTTTTATTTAACAGTACAGAGACCTTTTGTCAAGGTAATATGACCACATGGTGGAGACGTAGCTTCGCATGAAACGCCAGTGTCTGCAAATCTGCTAGATACAAGTAGGATCTACTTCTTTATTAATTACCTCTTATTATTGCTATTATCGTTATTTGTCCTTTTGATTAATGAGTTTGCTGTTAAACGACTGTAGGTCGTGTGCTTTCTATATCATATATATTATCGTTATATATCATTTTGCTTAAGGAATATACTATTGAACAACTGTAGGTAGTTTGCTGTCTATATCGATATTTCTTGTTTTCGTTTACGGATCTTACCGTTTTTGCTTATCGAACTCACCGATAAATAATGTAGTTTATCTAATATTGTGTACCATATCTATTCCTGTTTCTTTTTATAATTGCTGTGGAGATACTTAGTTTCTTCATTATCATAGCAGATAATTCATCTTGCTAATATTCTGATAATTAATTGATTTATTTTACTGTAATTGGATGTAAGCCTCATGGCAGTAATTTGCTTCACATATTTTTTATGGCAGCGACACGCACATTAAAGGGAGATCCTATGGCGCTCGACGAGCGATGTGTGTGTGCGAAGTTGTTGATTGACACGGTTCTTGAATAGTTGCAGGCTGTAATTAGGGGGAACAGGTGTTCTGGGAATGGGTTCCACAGTGATGCAGTGCGCCAGACAAAGAAGTTCTTGGAAATTTTGCAACTTTAATTTTTCTCCTTAATACTGGCATCGAACTGAGCTCAATTCGTGTTCCCCGTAGGTACTTACTGGCTAGGTATATATAAACTTACTTTATAGAGTAATTCATTGATTTAATAGATCTCTCTATTAACTGTTTATTGATATATTCATATCATTGCTGCTATGGGTTTCATTTAAACAAATTGCTTATTTTTGGTACTTTATGACTAATTGCGATTAGTCATGACTTCTAGAATTCAAGGTTTAGTTAAAACTATTTTCAAGCAGGAGTTAGGCAATCCTAAGGATATAGGACCTAGATTAAAACTTTAATTTGATTTAATAGTCTGATAATCTGAACGAGATACAACTCTTTTCATTAGTTTATGGCCGATAACCAAAACTCAGCTTAATTAATGGGCTTTAAAGTGTTTATCTAAGTTTTTCATATTTCAATAAATAGTTTAATTAGAATCCAGATGTTTATTTTGGTAAGCTAACGTCAATTTTCATAATAATCTTGTCTAGGTTATGTTTCTAAATTTTACTGCCTTGATTTCAATGTGCACAAATCATTGACACATTTCTAGTAAAAAATGGAGTGGTGCCTTCATCTAACTGACAAGGCATAGAGCCACACCTTTAATTGTTGTTGAAACCGCTGAGTAAAACCTTGCATATGGACCGCCTGTTAAGCAATTAACAAATAGTGATACATAATTGGCACTCAAAACTTAAGGCTAGTTACAACCAATTGAAATTTTCTAAGAATGCCATTTAGAGGTTTTCAAATATTTAATAAAGGATGATTGACCGATTTGATTTTTCAAAGCAATGGTGCGGCTAGCCTTGTGGGTGTGTTCTTGAGCCGATATTAATACATTTTGCTGTGTATATTCTAATATCCTAGGCTGACCATTCGTTTAATTGCCCTTAACGTGACCTAAATTATATTTCTCTATTTGGCTGACAGTAGATCGAGATATTGGGCATCTACGAGGCAACTTGTTACTGAAAAGGTTACAAACTTCCATTCGGATTTCCTGTTCGTATAACATATCATCATTATCATTAGTGTCTCTATTCACCTTCTTTCACTTAGACGTACCATTTTCTAAAATTACAAGTTTAAGGAGATACTTTTTATTAGACAGTATAATTTAAAACAGGAGCAAGTACTTAACTCAGAATCACTTAAGTCAGAGTGACTTAATTTAATACTTTCATGATTTATTAAATAATAGTCCTCTATGGGTTGATAATCAAAATATGATTTCTTCTCGAAAACAGGGGATGACATGAAATATAAAATTTCATGCGAAATTCAAAAATTAAAAAAAAAATAAAGTTACTTGTCATAACTGACGACTGTATAGTAGTATATTATCAAAGCTTTTTGAAAGTATCTTTCAAAGAAAATTCTCGTCCTTTTGGCTTTTCTTTATGTAATAGCACAAATTAACCCGTGTTTGCTGTTTCTAAGTAATTGTGAAAATTGTTACTAGAGTACCAATTACTTACAAAAAGGAAATATGGATTTTGTATAACAATTCTTTAAATTTATATCAATCCAGATCTAGAATTTAATGCTAAATTTGAAAATTACTGTTACATGTAAAATTAACAATTAATAAATCTTTAAAAATTTGGTGAAAATATCTAACTATTACTTGGGACAAAATAGCAAATTAGGAGATGACTCAAAAATTGTTCCAATACTTTTGTGGCAGATGAAAGTTTTCTCAGTGATCGATCACTTTGATCACTAGTACAGATTCGCTGATCAGAAATTTAAAAAATATATCAAATATTATAACATACAACGCCATAATGTGCCTGTTATAAAACATGTTGAGTAAAATCGTATAATTTACAAAACTATTATAGACAAATTCAAACAATAACCATCATGTTGCTAAGAGTGCTATTTTCATTCCACTAAACAAACCATGGAATTAACTGAAACTGGAAAAATAAACTAATTAAATTAAAATACCTTTTGCAACTTATAAACCAGTCAATTGCGTTTCTGTTTGTACTGAACGTGCATAGGCTTTTGCATTCACTGGCAAGTACTGTAAAAAGCAAAATAAAATAAATATATTTACTACAAAAAATAAATTTGCCTACCTAGGTATATCAAGCGTTGAAAATATAATTACATATTTGTGGATCATTGAATAATGATTTAGTTAGCGATCGTCAGATGACGCATTTGCGGACCTATTTACCTAGTTTAGTTGGCAAACAAACTGCGAAATTGAATTTTTGCTAAAATTGTCATTATTGTATTGGTTTTGGGACAGGATATTTTTGTGTTTATCAATTTATTTAATAAACTGCTGGAATAATAGGATAGGATTGACTTGTTGCTTGATTATAAAGAATAGCAGAATAACTATAGACATATTTTTCTTAAGTAGGTATGTGGAATTTGCAAAATAGTTCTCAATATAAACACATTTTACATCTCACACAATGCTTCTCCCTGAAGTGTTTTAATTTATTAGTGAAAAACACGAATATGCTGAAATTATGTTATTATCGCCATTAGAGGTTTGTGTTTATAAAGGAAAATTCACTGAAAATCTGTTATTGAACATAAGAGTTCCATTTGGTGTGTAAATCAAATTAGGTCTTATCTCGAGAGACAAATAGTGCTCCGACCAGTCTCGACCCAGCAACAGCTATTTTACTTTAACGTTCGACATATTTTTGTTTAAATGGGAATCGTAAATGGAAATGAAACGCAAATTTAGGCAACACAACAAGATAAAAAGTCGGGTTGGAAATTGAAAAATAATAGATTTTTGTACTTCCGGGACTAAAGTATATCCTTCAGTCCCTTCAAGCAGGGAGTAAAAAGGTTCATTTAATCCCAAGGGACTAAACTACATGCTAGCAACGCATTAACAATTTTATGAAAAGCAACTTCTTTTTTATTTTCGTCTTCCTTTTGACTATTGGTCGGATGAAAAGCACGAGTAGCTTGCTTAAATATATGGGAATCGGGAGCTCTCGATTTCTCAGAGTCGAACTAGCCAACGACGCGCTTTACTCTACCAAATATTCGACTACAACTATACAAGAAGGAACAGAGGGGCACGACTCGGAAGGAAGTCCAACTAAGCAGATCAACTGATGCGCAATACGGTTGTTGCGCTGGAAGTTTCGTTTTCAGAAGTTCAGTGAGCTTTACGACGCTCTACAGGGCCTTTTCAAATACCTAACATTTCTCTTTAAAAGAAATTTGCCGAAAATCCGGAAGCTTCGAATCTTCCAGATTTAATACATTTTGTAGAAGGCTGATTCGGTACCAGTTGAGAATGCTGCTCCTAAATGCCTGTTCCATATCTTCGGAGCTTCTTTGGCTCGTCCGGAGGGTTCTTAAGTCCGCCCTTTTTGGAGATGGCCAAGGATTCGGCTCTCCCCATTAGCAAAAAATCTTGGAAATCTCATAAATTCCTCCGCGGTATGAGGCTAGGGCTAAATGGAAAAATGAGCCATCCAGGGCGGTTTCCTGAATGTCACTTATGGGGCACGACGGCCATTCTAAAGCGACTTCATACTTCTTACTATCCGGGACCTAAATAGTAACTAACTTAATTATAATTCTAGCGACGCACATTCCGGCTGGACAATCCTATATAACTATACCCAATCAATCAAAGGTGTTAATTTCAGCGGTTTATTGTCGCGGAATTGCGCCGCGCGGTAAAGTCTGGGGGATGTTTTTATAATAATTTGTATAGGTCCCAGTCCCTGTTAGTTTCGACCTTATTAAATATCCTTGCTGTGTAATTGCTTAGCTCTTAATTCCACCAGACCTTCCTTCCTTTTCGTTTTCAACTTTTACAGTTTTTTTTTGATTGGCCTCACCAACTTCTTCTTCATTCATATCGCTCTTGCACAATTGCCAGGTAGTGAGATATACCATTCATCAATAACCGCGGAGGACACACTTCTTCGATATTCTGAAACTTTAATATTTAAAGTTTTTCACTAAAATCAAAATCAACGAATATCAGTATGTTCACTGACATACTAAATAAACAACTTGTATAAGGCCCCAATAGCTCCTGACGTTGCAGGAAAGCTGATGGATCGAGCTTAGTTCAACCTATGTTAGGGACACTGGAACGTTGTAAATGTTAGAAAATCCGGTAGTTGGGTTTTCCCATTTGGTGGTCAATTTGTGTTGTTTTCGATACTCTCGCTACCCTACTTCTGAGTATAGTCCACTAGTATCGAGGTATGTTGCTCCGAGTCGCTCTTGACGGATGTGGTATGTATTCCCTTTTGGTGGGAATTGTCAAGCCCTTCTCGTCTGGACACTCAAGGCGAGCAGACAGTTTGAGTATCTAAAACTATCGTTGCTTTTTTGACTATCAGGGCTAAATACCTCCTAATCGTGTCCATGACCTGCCATGACTTTCTGCGAGACGAACGTTCTTAAGTGGGATAGAATATCCTCCCTTTGGGGCTGAACGCCCATCAGCGGCCTTTTCTATGCCGACCTAGAGAGTTCCCGGTTCCATTTAGCCAGATAGAGGCCTACTATCGAGGTAATACGACCACATGGTGGAGACGTAGCTTCGCACCAAACGCCGGTGGATTCCATGTCTGCAAATCTACTAGATACAAGTAGGATCTGCCTTTTTATTTAATGACCTTGTATTACCTCTTTTATCGTTATTTACCGTTTGGTTTAATGAATTTATTGTTAAACGACTGTAGATCGTCTGCTTACATATATCACAACTATTATCCTAATTTACCATTTAGATTAATTAACTTAAGCGACTGTAGTTCGCTTGCTTTCATATGTAATACATATTTAATACGTACTATAATTATTTATCATTTTGATTAATGAACTTACTGTAAAACACTGCAGGTCGTTTGCTTTTATATATCATAGCTACTATCGTTCTTTATCACTATGATTAATGAACTTATTGCTAAAAATGACTGTAGGACGTTTGCTTTCTATATCGTATCAAATACCTTTATTTCTCATTTTGTTTACCGATTTCTCCATTTTTATCGAACTTACCGATAATCAGCTGTAGGTTATCTGTTATCGTGTATCATATCTATTTCAATTATCCTAATTGCTTTAGAGATACTTGCTTTCTTCATTATTGGATTTTTGATTTTATGCGAAAAGTTATAGTTTAAACTGTTTTTAATTGTGTTTAAATTGTGGATGGTGCATCTACACACTGTTCATCGAGGGTGTTTTCAACTGTGTTGAAATTAAGTCTACCAAGACGAATCTTTGGTCAATAATCACTAAAACATTTAACTGATCTTATTAATAATGGCTAATTCCCTTATCAGAATTTGAAGTGTTTTCAAATTGTTTACGGTTCCTCGTTGGAATCTCTTTTTTTGTGCCTTAGATTGTCTAGAGTTTAGTTGAATCGTTCGATTCGAGGCGTGTCGCATTAACTCTGAATGTACTTTATTTAGTACAATTATTGTGATTTTGCGGTGATTGGAGGCTAACTTTTTTATTAACACGCAACAGTTTTTGTGGAGTAGCGCCTGCATTCGTCATGGCAGATGTTTTTAAATGCTGCAAAAATAAATCCAATAATAACTGGATATGTGTGGTCTGTAGTAATGTCTTCCATCCGAGCTGTGTGAAAAGAAGGAACTATTATGAAATTCAAAACAATAACTTGGTATATTATTCAGCAGATTGCAGAGATTTAGCTGCAAGAACTAGTGAGGGAGAATACCAGATTCAGTCCTTTTTATGCCTTGTGCAGGATCTACAGGCAGAGTTGAAGCAGAAAACAATTACATTGTACGCTTAAAGCGAAGCTTGACCGTCTTTGAGGGTGACGCAGCTGAGATGGAGTCTAAGTTTCGGGGAGACGTCGAGGTATATCAGGCAGAAATATCAGACCTGCGATCCCAGCTAAAACAAAGGCATGACATAATTAACAGCTATGAGGAGAGAACCTTTGTAAGTTGTGAAACGCAAACAACAGCGAGGACGCACACTGTTTCAACTCAAACTTTGATTTCAAATAGCACCTCTATATGTTGTTCAGCTACCCAGACCTTCATCGGTTCATGCAGGGAGGCAATGGTGCAAACGGACACTTTGGATGTACCTGTGTTGCTGTCACCGGAGGATGAGATTACAAATCGAAAGAAGTGCCTGGAGGAATCAATAACAGCCCATGCCAGTAAAATTAACAACCTTCAAATAGAGATCAATGACTTGATTGATCTAAACAAAAACATGATAACTGCAACCAAAACTCTTGAGGCTGATAACCAAGCCTATCTTAATTAAATAACAAAACAAGAACAAGAATCTCAAAAAATTGCAATTGCTCGAACGGTGTCATTACGGCCCACTATGCGGGATGGCGATGATATCTCCTGTTTGACAAATGTGAAATGTATTAGAAAACCTTGACAGGCCGTTGCGGAGGATCTTTGATGATCAGGGAGTCAGAGTCCAAGCAGTTGTTAAACCTAATGCGACGTACAAACATATTATCGATCACATTGGGGAGTCTGTAAGGGGTTTAACAAGCAATACTTTTGTGATAGTGGCATGTGGAGCTAACGATCTGGCAACTGGCAAATATCCTCAAATGCGACACATTAACTTTAAGCTTGGGGAATGTTGTCATACTAATGTGATGTTTTTGTCTTCTCCTGTAATAAACACGAATCAGTCAAGACTTTTAAAGTATTTTAATAGAAAGATTGAATAGTTTTTGAATTATGTCAATAGGTTTACTGAAAATAGTGTCTTATATCTAGATATTTGTGATAAAATGGGTAATAGACTAAATAACTATAGGGTGTCTCTGTTACTTCAGTGCATTCTTAATGCAACACAGATCACAAGCAAGAACAAAAATTTAATTCATATTAAAACATCGGGTCTAACTGATCCTTTTCCTGGGAGCGGAGAGACCTTGGAGTTGTGGTCTGTGCCCGAATCTGAGGTGGATGCTGTTTTAATTGTTGATGGTAGGGAGTCTGAGTCTGAGCCCGACGATGCATTGGTTGGTGATAATATTGATTGTTTAGGCGGTGATAGGAGTGATGTGTTGGCTGACATAAATATAGCCCGTGATATAACCAATCCAAATTTTCCGCTAGCAAACGACACACTGGAGGTAACTTAAATAACTTAAATAAGATACAGATTTACTATCAAAATTGTAGAGGAATTAAGACTAAGCTTGAGGTTTTAAAATGTAATATATTGAATAATGATAGTGATATAATTGCTCTGACTGAAACTTGACTAAACAGCACTGTTTATAATTCTGAATTTAATAACAATAGAATAATTTTCAGAAAGGATAGAAACTTTGAATTGACTGGAAAAAGACAGGGAGGTGGAGTTTTGCTGGCGGTAAAGAATGGTTATGTAGTTGAGGAATGTAATGTGTTTGATGATGCCCTTGAAGCAATTTGTGTTAAATTATGCCTGGGCCATAGGAAATATGTGTATGTAATAGTCATTTACTTTGTGCCAGGTAGTGGCAAGGATTTGATTAGAAAATTTTATAATTGTATTGAAACTAACTTTTTAAATTATGATTGTATAATTTGAGGTGATTTTAATTTTCGTGACTTTGTGTATGACGTCCATAATGAACATGTTCTTGATTTCAAGAGTTTCTTAGCATTCACTAGCTTTCTGCAGATTAACAGTGTACGAAATGTCAACAATGTCCTTTTGGATTTGATAATTGTTAGCCCCCTTTTAGAGAGCTGTGAGGTGGAAATTGATGATGACCCATTGCTACCTAGTGATATGCATCATCCTGCTTTGTTGGCAAGTTATAAGTGTGGATGTGAATATGAAGAATGTGAGCTAATCACAATAGGAAATTAAAATTAAAAAGGCAGATTATCTTCTGATGTATGATATGATCCAGAAACAGCAATGGGGGGCTCTTTATGATTACGATAATATTGATGGCGCTCTAGCCAAGCTTTATGCTATATTTCATGATATATTTAGTCAGTGTGTTCCTTTGTCGACACAGGTCGGGAGAATGTTTCCTGTTTGGTACAATAGAGACATTATAGAACAACTACGGAAAAAAGAGAAGTGTTTCAGGAAATATAAACATACTCGATCAGATTACTGGCTAAACAAGTACAAATATATGAGGCGCCTAATTAAAGCTAAAATTAAATTTGCCTATAACGAGTATATGACAAGAGCAGAGATTGGCTTGCATGACAATCCAAAGTATTTCTGGTCGTACATTAAGCAACAGAGAAATAACACAGATATTCCATCAGAGATCAGCTATGATAATGTCTCCTATTCGGATGCTAAAGGTATAGCAGATGGGTTTGCGCTGTATTTTAGCTCTGTGTTTTCTGTGGTTGCAGGTCTGGACTATTGTGAACGTGAGTGTAACAATCACTTTTGTGACTTACCTATAACTGAGCATGAGATTCGTAAAGCGATAAAAAAGTTGAAGGGAAATAGGGCCATAGGACCGGATGGCTTTCCGGGCTATATACTTAAAGGTTGCAGTGATTCGCTGCTGCACCCATTAGCGTTTCTCTTTAATCTAAGTTTTCAAACTTCTACTTACCCAACTACCTGGCGAATAAGTAAAGTCGTTCCAATATTTAAGGGGGGCAACAGACATGAGATCACTAACTACCGGCCTATTTCTATTGTGAGCGCTGTATCTAAGGTTTTCGAAATAGTCCTCTTCAATAGGACTTATGAAGAGGTAAAATTTAATGTTTCGTAATATCAACACCGTTTTCTTCCACAGAGATCCACTATGACGAATTTAATTACTTTTTGTCAACATTTGCATGAATCATTTAATAACAAACGGCAAGTTGACGTAATATTTACAGATATGGAGAAAGCCTTTGATAAGGTGAAACATAGTATTGTTATTCAATCAATGAGTAGAATGCATGTATCAGAGAACTTAGTTAATTTAATAAGATCCTACCTTACTGATAGGCAACAGTATGTTGAGATAAAAGGGGCAAAGTCCTGTGTATATGGTAGTACATCAGGGGTTCCACAGGGTTCTAACTTGGGACCTCTTTTGTTTCTGATTGCAATTAATGGACTGTGTCAGGTTGCGAGACACGCTCGGACTTTGTCATTTGCTGACGACTTCAAGTTAGTTTTGGAAATCTTGACAGAGGATGATTGTGATTTCTTGCAACATGATTTGAATGTGTCGAATGGTGTGCTGACAATGGCTTTATTTTAAACGGTAAAAAATGCACCACAATGAAGTTTTCCCTAAATAAGAATCCAATTATTAGTAGATATAGCATTAATGGAACAGTTTTAGAACAGACTTCTAGTCATAAGGACCTAGGAGTTATTAATGAATTAATGATGCTCATAGGGTGATGGGGTTCGTCGTCAGATCCGCCAAACGGTTCAGTGTGGATGTTTGCCTTCGCCTGTTTGATAGTCTGGTATTACCTAGACTGGAATATGGAAGTATAATCTGGTCGCCCCATTAGGAAGTCTGGTCGAAATCAATAGAGCGGGTCCGGAGAAAATTTTTAAAATATATGTCCTTGAAACAGTACGGTTATTATCATGTGCAGGGATATGACCAGTATGCTTTGTTAAGTTTGTTTAATAGATTGACACTGGAAAATAGGCGAATTAAAATTTGCTTAATGTTTTTGTATAAACTTCTCAACAATCGCATTGACTCCATGGACATCTTATCACAGTTGCCATTTTCAGTTAATCATGTCAGCACTAGACAGAGGAAAACATTCTATTTAGATTTTCCTAGAATCAACGTATATAAAAATTCTCCTATTTATCGTATGTGTGATATCTTTAACTCTTATGCTAGTGACATAGATATAACAGTTACCAATCTAGAACGCTTTGCAAGAATTGTAGAACAAAAGTTGCTTACTGCTCAGGATCGGCGGATGATAGTTGGATAGTGTGAATGTATTTTCGGATTTATGTAACGGCCTACTTTTGTGTGGAGGAATTTTATGTTATTTTATTTTAGTTAGAATAGGTGGTATCTGTAAATGGCATTGCTGTAGATACTGTATTAAATAAATAAATATATAAATTATCCTATCTGATATTGTCTAGAGTAGAAAATTCATTTTGCTAATATTATGATAATTGATGGTTTATTTTTACTGTAATTTGTAAACCGTTGAGTAAATCCTGTTAAACCGTTTGTTGAGCAATTAATAAATAGTGTTACAGCACGCGATTTGTGTATTATCCTTATTGCTATTATTATTTTTACTATTCTTTTTTATTTAGAATAATTATTCGCCTTCTAAAGTTTTACGTATGGTATAGGTGTCCAAAGGGGAGGTGTTTCCACGGTAGGGTGCAGGTTGAACATTATTTCGGTTATAACCTTTAATATTTTCACGAAATTATTTTGATTTTTTCAACTAAATAAAATAAAAATATGGTATAAGCATGCACCAATCGAACATTCACAATTTAAAGCCATTCGATGTCTGAAACCTAGTTTGGATTTAAGTTTATTCTATTGTGCTGTAAATTTCATGCAAAGATTTACAGCTTATAATACAACAATTGCAGAAATACATGCATTCCAGCCAAAGCTCTCATAACAATCTTTTATAAAATGTTTTGCAAACAACTGACATCCTTTGTCCATTGAAAAATATCCGATAGTTTTATTTTTACGATTTGGTTATCTATATTTGGATTGAGAAAAGTTTTACTCGTGTAATAAGTATGCTTATTTACATTGCATGTATTAATTTGAGTCACTTCGAGTGATGATCTGCAAATTGCATTTTGTGCATCATCCCCAATTAGTTCTTATCACCATTAGCCGCTTCAAAATACACTTTAGTAGGTAATTATCTCTAATCAATCATGCAATGTCTGGTACTTTCGATCTATATTAAACATTAATCATGATTAAAAGAGGCACTTCAATGTTAGTTTAGACGGTGTATAAATATTGTGATTAACAGGAACATAATATTCGAAGTATTCGAATCTAATTTCGTTGCCAATTATGTGTCAATAATTTATCTTTTAACCAGAAATATGATTTTATACAATGGGTTTTGATAACATGACGATGGTGTGGCCAACAATGATTTATAAAATGCAAAATTAAAGAACGATCCGACTGTTTTAAAAATATATACATACAGGTTGGCCCACCGAAAAGTTTCCACCCAACGTCTCTGTCTTACAAGTGAAAAACAGAAAAAAGCTTGGATCTGTCAGCTTAAATTTCAAGGGAGTAATATTTTTTGGTATAGTCATTGCCCGAGATTCAGCCTTTAAGCGGAGGTGACTTTCACCCTAAAAAATCTTAAATCGGAAGGGATGTTATACAATTTACTAACATTTTGATATTGAGGGTGCGTTTGATAAAACCACCTTTGGAAAAAAACAATTCAGCCTTAACAATCGGGAGCGCTCCTCCTGCTGTTAGTGGCTGGATTTTCAACATGCTCTCAAGGAGACGCGTGCAAATCAAGGTGGAAGACACTGCAGTGACAGTCATCGTTGCCCGGTGCCCGCTGCCACTGCTATGGAACTTTATTATCGACAGCCTTTTGAATCGCCTCAACTCAGATGGATTCTACACCATTCCAGATGATCTTACGATATTGCTCAATGGAAAGTTCGAATGAGTTCTGTGCAACCGTATACAAAGTGCCCTTCGCTTAGTTGACGAGTGGTGTAGGGAGTACTATCTGCTTGTAAACCCTAGGAGGAAGGAGAAGGTGCTCTTTACCAGAAAAAGGAGGACGGTGCCACTATGGCCTCCGACCCTCCTAAACACACAACTAAATTTTGCGTCTGAGGTAAAACACCTTGTGGTCACCGATGCCAAATTAATCTGGAATCTTCATTTAGAACGAAGATTAAATAAGGCATACATTTCTTATGAACAGTGCCGCAAGACTGTGGGAAAAACCTGGGGGATGAAACCCGGTATCTTAATGTGAATCCATGCAACTGATTGCCTAAGGCGCCGTAGTTCGATAGCCCAAGAGGCAACAAAAAAACGCAATGCTTCAGTCAGGTACAGAGAACTGCCCACCTAACCATAACGGGAGCTATGAAAACAACCCAACCAGAGCCATGGAAATAATGTTGTGCTTGCCGCCCCTAGATATTTATTTAAAGGAAGTTGCTCTGACTACATTGCTAAGGCTCAGAGTCGTTGGTGTGCAATCCAGAATAAAATGCGGAGAGACCAGGCACCACCTGTGGGAAGGAGCAGTCAGAAGACTGCCACTAGTGCAAGCCAGCGCAGACAGTATACCTCCCAATTTTGAACAAATAAAAGAAAATGAGCCTGTAACCGAAGGTGTGGTGAACATTTTCGTAGATGGCTCAAAAACTCTGGAAGGAGCAGGCTTGGTTGTTTACTCCTGAAGCTTGAGAATTTGACTCAAATGGTCTATGGAGGGACACGCAAGCATAGTTCAGTATGAGCTAGCCGTAAAAGAGATTTTAATTTAATTTTTTTTAATAAGCTTCCATGTTGCAACAAGAATATATACAATATACATGTTTTTAAGAGAAAATTAAAACAATATTTATTAAAAGAATGTCTGTACAGCATAAATGGTTTTTTAAATAACTAGTTTTTTAAAGTTATTAGCTTTTTAAGTTTTAGCATTAACTCTCATTGACGACTCCTATACTGTTGAACGACTGTCAAAATGGAAAATATATGTATTTTTTTTATTTTAGATTGTGGCGGCCGAAGTGGCGAAGGCGATAAAACAAGACTTTATAAAATATCCTTTCAAGATAAAGCAAGAGGCGACCGTTGGTACTGGTGGTACCAAAAGCAACAGGAAAGGCGACAAATCGAGTGATAGCATTCCTGGGCCATGCTTGTGGCGAGAAGGTGGACTCCCCTTGCAGTTCGGGCTGTATGGGGCCAGGGGCAAGGGCAAGCGGCGGCATTATTGACCCTTTCGATCCTGACAGCCGGGACTATAACGCAGTCATGAGATTGAACAAAATTGATCAGTTGGGCGATATTCATCAATGGTCGAATTATGAAAGAGCGTATTTTATGCAGGCGAAATTGCAGGGCGCAGCAAGGGACTCGATGAATACGACCTCTCATGGGAAGACTGGATGGCGGCTCTTAGGAAGGCGTTTCTGAGAGGAATAGACTATTAAAATCTATACGGACAGTAGACAAGCACTACCTACTGACCTTGAAAAGATATAAACTTACAGCCGTATCCATAATTCACCAGAAGATGCCGCCCGCAAAAACAGAATTTCTATTTGCTGAGTTAAAGGACATGCACAGTGCGAAGGTAACAAATTAGTGGATAAATTGGCTAGAAAGGCAGCCGGTTTAAACATTATGGGAGCAGGCCCTTCAAACTTACCTATCGCGACGTTGATACATATGATAAAAAGATCATCCATGAAGACTTTAGGGCAAGATGAGACGAAACAACTAACTGTCGACTGGCCAGGGAGCCACTAAGCTACTAAGCTACACCAATGAGTCTTCAGCAAAGGCACACCTGGGTATGTCAAGGAAGAACCTACGACTCATGGCGGGGATTCTGACTGGACACTGTCATTTAAGGAAACATCTCTACACAATGAGATTATGCGAGACACCTCGATGCCGAGGCTGTGAACAGGAGGAGGAAACACTCGAGCATCTTCTCTGCGATTGCGATGCTGTTTCGGGACTAGGGGAATCAAATTTAGATGAACGATGGCAAACTATGGATTTTCTCAGAACAGCCTCCTCGGGCTTTTTTCACAACACTAGGCTGGGGAATGGCCTAGATGGATATTTTGACCGAGGGAGGATGCACAGGGGGTCCAATGGGGCGTAAGTGTCGTGGCCTTTCCTCTCACCATTTCTTGATTCCAGATAGCATTTTCAATGCCACATGATTTTTTAAGAAATTAAGGTTTAAAAGTGATGTTATCGAATTCACTTACCAATTATTTAACTTTATCAAATTTTCAAAACGCCCACCACCAACCTCCATACAGTAGTAGAGACATTGCTTAAAGTCCCTTATAACATTATTAAGCACTTTTGGTGTTAGATAATATAAAATTTTGATCTTTAAAGAGCTCCATAAAAAAGTCCAGCGAAGACAAATCTGGAAAAGTGCAGGCCATTAAGTAGGTCTTCTCCTCCTAATCCATTGTTCCGGAAATGTTTTATCTAAAAAGTACACTGCGTGGTGTGAAGAAGCCCCATCTTGTTGAAAAATGAAGTACTCGGCATGGTGGCGGTTATTTTGCTAAGTTATTTGGATGTATGTTTAGGGTAACGATATGACATCCAAAAATTCATAGCCAAACGTTTGGGGTTTATACACGTTAGGTATGAACCTCACGAAAAAGTCTTGGATTGTTTGGAAGTCCATAACGGCAGTTATGGCGGTTAACTTGGTCATTTAGACAGAATGGACACTCATCAGAAAAATGGATGTTATAAAGATAATTTGGTTTGTTAATAACTCGTTAATTAATGATTAACAAAATTCTAAACGTCGATCGTTGTCATCTTCGTTTAAATCCTCGACCAACTGATTTTGTAAGGGTGTGATTTTAATATTCTCTGGATGGTTTTGCGTTGAAAACCTGAAACACTGATAATCTTCAAGTACTTAGAGTAGGCTCTATCATAATTTACTCCAAAACAGCTGCCATTTCAACTGCTTCGGTTCTTATTGGATTTTGAACAATCCGTTTTTATTTTCCATAGAGCCAGTTTCTCTAAATTTTGGAACTAGACGGCGCACGATAAGATAGAGCACGTGTTTGTCGGAATGTTGTTCAATACATATATGTATTTGCAGCACTTCTGGCATAATCATTGTTCCGAAACAACAACAAATATATATATATATTTTTAATATCGTAAATAATTTTAAAACGATGATTACAGAAGCCAGTAAAGTGCTAGACTAGTTACAATTCTATATTTTTAAGGAAGTAATAATGGTGTGATTCGCATTTTTGGGCTTGCTAACTAAAAACATGCATCGAAATTGTAATTGAATGCCCTTTAAAATGATGCATAACATAATATCATCTTAAGATTTTTTATGTAAAAGTCACTGCGCTTAAAGGTTGAATCTGGGGTAATGATAATACCAAAAAAGGATATATGATCCCCTTGAAATTAAAATTGATGGATCCCTACATTTTTCTGTCTAGATCGGAAAACTACGGTGGAAAGTTTTGGGGGCCAGCCTGTAAATATTGATGAATTATTTAGAAATTCTCTGCACTAGCTGTACGACCTACGGTTACTCTGCTTTAACAGCTTTTGAAAACACACTGTACAAGCCAAAGATTTTTGAGATATTGAAATATTTAATTTTGGGATTTTAATATTTGTGAACCACAATTACACAATTACCTGGTCATTTTATCAGACTCGTTTATTTGACAAAGCTTACATAGGTCAGTCTAAAAAATGTAATTTTGGAGTGATTTTGAAAGAATTTGGAATTGTCCCTGAAAAGAGATATTGATTAAGTAACCGAAACTGCCAAATCACCAGAAAGTAGATAAGGAACATGATATGCAGAATCCTGAGTGTTGACAAATTTTTATATTTTATATAGGCTGTTCACTAACCGATTTGAGTTCACTAATAACTTTGATTCAATTTATTTTGTTGGTTTAACTATTGCATTTAATCCTACACAGAATAATATATCTATAATGAAATACCCCATTTATAAGGACGCAAGAATTTTGTAGAATCTAGCGAGATACAATATTAAATAAAATAAATTTTAGGTCCGAATATATAAGAGTGTCATTTACGAGTTGATTCTTTTAGTCCCAAAAACAATATACTTCTAATTTAAAAAAAATTGCCGGAAGCTAGGATGTCATGTTTTTAAGTTGCTTAGAGTATTAACAATTTCGCAGCATAAGGTTTTAAATAAAGATACAACACGTATTGTTTTACTGGTTATCTCTAGGAAATGCCAGGTCTAAGATCAAATATATGTAAACGGTAGGCCTCATTTATGAATCCTGTACAACCACACGGAAAAGTGTCATTTGAAAGTTATTTTTTACTCCTAAAAACAAGATTGTTATAATTAAACTAAGAAAATTAGCAGAAATCCAGGACCAAAGGCCTTAAGTTAATTAGAATTTTGACAACTTTGCTCATGAAGAAGAACAAGCCACGAATTTATTCGACCAACTATCACTAGAAAACGAACGTGTATGATTTATTATTTTTTATCAAGTTAATAAAAAACGGTTCTTTATGATTGACAGTTGATAGAAGATGATCCTTATCGAATGTGAGAGCAGGAGTTTTATAGATTACCACACGAAGTACTTTTAGCCCTCCTTCTTTCATGGACAAATTATCTTTTCTTTAAGAGGATACAACCTATATTGAAATTCGAGAGATCTTAACCGCATGGCGTCAAATTTTCTTCCAAATTATTTTGTAATATAATATACGGGCTTTATGATGAATTTTTTGGAGCATTAAATAACGGCGAAACTTTTTTAAGAACTTTAATAACCATTATAGTCGACGCGTGTTTCAGATTTCATATTATGTAAAAGCAAGAATCAGGAAATAAAAAACAGGTTAATCACTAAGAAAAAAAAATGAATTCAGAATCAGCTCGATAGACACGAAGTAAGAAAGAAAAGTAAAAACTCAACCGAATAACATGTAGAAGATAAAGTAAGTGACGGGTGTTAATAGATGTATGTACGAATTAACAGCACTGACGATCATCATTACAAAATATCAAGTTTGGTACATCCCACCAGAACAAATCGGCCAAGATTTGGAGATATAGAAGGGAAGGTAAAGAACTTGTTCTTGCAAACGGAAAATTCGCTCTGAAAGTGGAACATTGCACACGATGTGCGCAAAATATTTTGCACATAGATGTCATCTTTGTACACGCATTTTCTGCTATCTCTTTTTCTTTGGCTTTGTTACAACAACGTCAAAAATCTGCAGCATTTCAAATAGGCTAAGCTTCACAGTAAGCATCATGGTTTTGTTGATTTATTGACAAGATTTTTGTGAGAAAAAATTGAAAAAACTCGTTTGAAAACCTCTTTGCACATTCGTACGACTTCTGGCTCTCGTCTGCCGCCCTAGTTTGTAAAAAGCCGTTTATGAAACTTGTTTAATATACTATGTTGAGACTTTTGTGTAGACGTGATGTATTACAAAACCCCCGATAGCACGACATCAATACTACCGCGAATACTTTTAGAACACTTGCTTTCTACTTTATAGACTTTTAGCAACCATCACATATTTACCATATTTTCTTCTATAGGATTTCTGACTCTTTCCATAGAATGTGAATTTTTAAATATTAAATAAATGCCTTATGGTTATCACATCAGCATTTTTCGATGAATAATGCTTAAAACGAATAGTGTTTCTCTTCAATGAGAGTATTGTTAACGTTAGCACTTCTGAACGAACGAACATCCTTCAAAACACTGCGGACTGATTCCGTTCTTACGAAAGGTGCGGCACAATTTCTTCTCTGGGTATGAAAGTGACCGCGGTGGACGATATAATTAATAGAAAGATATTGCTTAATTAAT
>MU183913.1:0-33512 GCA_016904865.1 Pissodes strobi
ACAATGACAAGGGTACGATTTTCATATTATATTACATTTTAATCCAGACTATAGGAGTGCATTGTTAAACAATTTTAAAAGAAGATACTTGAAATGAAATCATAATATGCATTAATAAATTCATCTGGCAGCTAAGATAATTTAGCATTCCCGAAAGCCTCTTTGCCTCTATTAAGAAACATTTGTGGTTTGTTCTAGTATATTATCTTGTTAATTTTCCATATACAAAAATCTGTGCACTATGTATTGAACTGAATTGTTTTGCCCAATTACAGTTGCCCTGGCTATATGGTTGATAAATAATAAGGCCCAATATCCCCTTTATGAGTGGGAACATCCTATAATAATATCATATTTTTGAAATTGAGGGAATATTCTAATTATTTTAATAAGACCTAATATACAATTAGTGTATTTTAGTTCTTACTAAAATATAATCATATGTATAAATCAAATCTTAAAATATCCATTCCTAATTTTACTGATGATTCATCAATTCAATCCGGAATTAATAACTCTCCAACTCTGTACGTGTAAGAGCTCGGTTTATTACCGGAACAGATACGTGCAATCTGTATGTGTAAGCGGGCTCGGTTACTGCCGAAAGAGATACATGCACTCTATGTATGTGTGTGTGGTTAATAGGACTCGGATTATTACCGGAGCAGATACGTGCATCCTATATATGTAGGCGGGCTGAGTTTTGCTGCCGGAGCACACAACGTGCATCCTATATATGTGTAAGAGGTTGATCAGACACGGTTAACTTGACGTTTCGGGAAACAAATTTGCCATAACCAAAAAATCTTAAAATGAAAATTATTAGTAGATAGATAGTACATCATAACGTTCAAAAGAGCAAAACAGTAAAACGCTCGTGCACTTTGTCAAGTTTTAAATTTGACTTTGACAAGATGGGAAGAATAATGTAATGTCATTTAATTACTGTTTTGTTGGATTTGTGTGATACTAAGATATTATTAGGTAAATAGTTGTCATGAGTTAATATAATGTTTTTGGAAGAATTCATCAGCTAATTTTAAGTGTATCTTAACAGCTTCCGTTTTAAGCAAAATCAACCAAGTGTTATTAAAATTAACAAAAACTTAAGTACCACGTTTATCTTTATTCAATATATTTAATAGACCTGCCGCAGTACTCTTAAGCAAACATGCACTTAGAAATGTGGTATTTATTCACATAATTACGCGAAATTTTTGACAGTGATATGCACAAAAAACTAAAAATATGCAAAAAAAATACACAGTATTTTGATAATTTGCATTTATTTATGTAAAAAGTATAATTACTTACAACAAACGAATTTTATTTATTACATTAAATAATATTAATAAAAATAATGATATTAATCATATTAACATTAATATTAAATCAGGTAATGGAACAACATATTTATATGGAGGATATATTGTAATTACTCTTTACAAAAACTATATTAAAAATGTATCCCAAAATTTTCAATTAAAAAAATATGTTTTATATTATGTGGATACATATACTTGTGTATCAAAAAACTACGTTCAACGTCGATGGATGTAACAGAGCAGTTTAAAAAAAAATACCTGGTTCCATGTTCAGATTTTCTACAAAATTTACATCCAAAACACCGGCTAATTCGACCAATGATTTGAATCAAAAGTTTTTTTTCGTTTCTTTTTTAAATGTCTAATATTCCTATTCCAAATATGTCCATTATCCACTAAGTCAGTACTTTCTGCAAGCGCCATTTGCGCTTTTTCTATTTTAGTAATTATTTTCGGCACGAAACTATAATTTACTTTTAGGAAAAAGCCTTGTTGTTTAAGGAGCTCGTTTTCAAAAATTTGTTTTGCAAAGCAGAAGGCACAATAATCATCATTGAAAAGTCCAAAAATTACGCTCCTTAATTCAGCAAAATGACTTGAATAAAAAATACAGCTTCTAGCCAAATTCTCCATCTAGTTAAAACTGACTGGTGCAAGTGGAAATATACGTAGCCTTTCTCTTTAAAGTATCAATCTAAACATGTCACTTGAATTAAATTTTAATAAAATATCCTTAATTTGTTTCCAGAATTAAACATGTAGGGAACAGCATCTGACAAAAATACATTAAAAACTTTTGGTGCGGTACAGCAACAGGGAGACAAATATTTCATGATATTGTCAATGAATTGGCCTTTTCCATTTGCGGCTCAGCCAATTGATTGTTCGGCACTTATTATATGAGCCATGTATTTGACCGAAAAAATCAATCCTCACAAAAGTAAAAATAATTATTTCCTATTTCAAATCCAGTTTTTTAATAAGGCCTAAATCTGTACGGCGGTTAATCAGCGCTATTGTGACCAACCTTACATTTTTGAGTAAAACACTGAGATTTGGCACAGTGGTATTGCATACCCATACCTCACTTTTAAGAAGTGGAACCAAGTTTGCAATCACGGGAGAGCAGCGGTATAACGGGCTGCATACCTGCCAGGCGTAAATTTGAGAACACCGCTAAACGTGCACACCCGACCCTTTCTATGGATGAATGTCACTCACAAATAATACGGGAAGTATTCTGGAACATAACTGCCATCCGCGTAGTGACAGGTTGCCTACCTGATAGGCGCAGAAACTAATAAATCCGAAGGCAAGTCCATATAAATAAAACATAATAATCGATGTATTCATTATTATTTTAACGTAATTTCGTCTTACTAGGAAATTCTTCTGCCGAGGAAACCGACCGTTTATTCAATTTGAATAATCGTAAGTGCTCCTCTAAAAGCTCTAAGCAGGCTGTCATGACTGTGGAAACTCTAGGGTGAGACCAATGCTTAAAGTTTGTGATTGAGAGACTTGAGCAAGGAACTGTGTCAATTCTTGAGCCAATTAAACGAAATAAGCTACTAATTTTTAGCGATTCTCCAGTTCCAAAAGACAACAATAAGAGCAAAGAGCCAAATCAAAGCATTGAAAACTACAAATGATCTGTTCAGTAGATTGTACGTTGCAATCAGTAGAAAGCGCCCGGCTAATTTCGACGAGTTCTTCAGCCACGAGAGCCACGAATTTTCACCAGCATTATCAAGCATAAATGGCAATACGAGGTCTACAGCTAAGTCAGAGGTTTGGAGTCAATGTCTCACTTGCTCGTCTAAATTTGCAGCAGAATGTTCAAATGCCCAAGCCAAGATTTTGGATGGAGGAGCAATTATACACTTGATGAAGCCGGGTGTTTGTCTCATTTTCTCTGACTTTGTTAAAAAAGTTTCCTTGCAAACTACAAGAGGTTGAGAAGTTATGGATTCACTTAAAGACTGGAAAGCAACATAAGTATCTACCTATTCACGAAATCTCATCGGCATTAGGTAATTATAACACTAAAATCATTTAACTAATTATTTCTTAGCAGGGCCAGCATTATCTACTGTATTTCCAGCATTCCATGCTCTCTCAGATTCTACAAGATTGAAAAGAATACAGCCTTGATTGCCTTAAAGCTGCACCCTGAAGTCGCCCCTTTCCTAGAGATGCTCATGGAAGGAGAGGCAGAGGATGCAAAGCTTGGTATACATGGCTATGTGCGACTCGTGAGTATCCATATCTACAGATACTAATAAACGTAGAACCTCGGCTTTACCACAATTTAGCTCTATTCAGTTCTTAATGCAATTTACAGTGTTAAGCAGTACAAAAGCCTCACCAAATGCCGTCGGGCGCTCTTCGCTAAGGGAAAACCCCTAGACAGCATTCCTCCGACCCAAGATTTCCTAGATCTCCAAATTTTGAGGGCTTCTTACAAGGCGCAGAAGGCCAGACAAGCGCTCTCCCCAATCCTAAACGACTTGAACCTGCCATCACCGTCAGTGTGCGGCTAGAAAGACGGCCTGGAAGGATGGAAGTTGCAAAGTCTGATATGTATGGCTCAAATTTGTGAAGTAATAGATTTTGTATTATTACATTCTGTGATTACGTCTGGAACAATGAATATTATCATCCATTAATAACGACATGAAATTAATGCTAAATGATTTAAATGATGTTGTTAAACTGTCTGTTTGCATTAAATACAGCTTTTCTTAATCTTATAATTTTCTGTCCATCTTACAACTGAGGTAACCTAAAGTTAACTGTTTTGAGATTAATATATTTATGAGCATACCAATTTAAAAACTTTTTCTCTGTTTAAAAAGAGTGCATGAGTCTATTGGGAGCTGATGTATTTATATTTTATCTGTGGAAATGGAGTGACTTCCAAAAATCCCTAGCTTAACACTACAAAATCGATTTCAATAGTTTCTGCGCCTAGGGGGTAGGCAACCTGCCACCACGCGGCTGGCACATGGTCCCGTTACGTTCCAGAACACCTCCCGTAATATTGGTGAGTAATAGTTACCCACAGAAACGGTCGGGTGTCCTTGTTTAGGGATTTTCTCAAATTTGCCCCTGGCAGGTATACAATACGCCATATCGCTGCTCTCCCGTGGTTGCAAACTTGGTTCCACTTTTTAAAAGTGAGGTATGGGTAATACTACCATTGTGCTAAATAGCAATGCTCTACTCAAAAATGCAAGGTTGGTTTGACTAACCGCCGTACTTTAAGGAATGAACTTTGTTGCGGCTTAAATTTCTATGACTTGGAATATTAAATGTTTTTGGAAGCTGTCTGGAAAGGTCGTTGAACTTTTTTGCCCGGAGCATTTGTTTTATTCTTTTTTGCTTCATGTGTTGCAGATTTCGGACGTTGCAATATTTAAAATGTTCTATCACAGATGGTCTATAAAGGAATATAGAGATAACTCAAGTTATCCTAGCTGGTATGGAAGCTTTCATCCCCTCTTCTATGAAACGTATCTCGAACAGTAAGCCATGGTTTCAAAAAAACTGCTCAAGAGCAGCCAATGTTAACCGCAAATGGCGCTGAGATCCGACAGCCGAAGGTCGGAATATATTCATCACGACTAGATACCAGTATAAGCGAACCCTTGACGAGAGCAAGTAGGGATATAACGAGCAAATCAAGAGCAAGCTTCTCAACTGTCTTAGCGGAACAAGATTATTTTGGTCAGTTGCCAAAGCTGTCAACCAGGGTTCAATCCCACCACTAACCGAAGATGATGGCTCAATAGCGCAAACGGCCAAAGAAAAAACGAACATTCTTGCCAAAATTTTTGCATCAAATTGTACCTTAGATCCTCAAGGAAAGACTGCCCAAACATCCCGAGAGTGAATCCCTCAATGCCAGGTCTGGTATTTTGCCATCGCGAAATGAAACGTATATCCAAAAGCCTAGATACTAACAAAGCCACAGGAACAGATGGCGTTCCCCCAATTGTGCTTAAGAAATATGCTGCTGAACTATCAGCTCTACTATGCAGGCTTTCCTTATCATACAGAACTGCATGCTTTCCTTCTATCTGGAAATGCGCTCAGGTGCAATCAATCCCGAAGAAAGGTAAAAAACGATTCCAAGTAACTACCGTCCAATTGTCTAAGTTCCCATCATATAATCATGGAGAAAATGATCAACGAACAGCTCTTAAAATATGTCGAATGGGCAGACATCATGAGCGATCGCCAGTATGGCTTCCGCAAACACAGATCTCTCGTTGATCTCTTGACTTACGTGACCTACCTGTGAACCACAGCCATCGAGTGCTGCAGCGAATCTCGTGCAGTGGCTCTCGACATATCCAAAGCATTTGATACGGCATGTGACAGATTGTTAAGCAATTTGACAGCATACGGACTACCACCAGCACTACTTCTATGGCTTTCCAATTTCTTAAGGGCTCGAAGCATCTGAATTGGTATTGATGGACATCTCTCGGAGGAGTTTAAAATCAATGTCGTAGTTTGTAACGCTTTTTCTTGTCCCTCTAATGGGCGCAAAACCTTCACTCCAGCTTGGAAGGAACCGAGAGTGAATAATTTCAAATTAAAAGAAAAATTTAGAATTTTAGATTTTAAAATTGAAACTGACTGAATTTACGTGTATCGATACGTATAGGCTAGAACGAGTTGTCGTCTGAGCGTACAAATTAGGCCCTATGTCAGAGAGTAGGGGTGGGTTTATTTATTTAAGGCGCCACGGGCTTGTAGACGGCACAAGCAAGAAATACCCAAAAGTTGAAATATGGAACTCGTTTTGGCTTAAACTTCACGACAAAATGAAAGGTAAAAAAAAAAGTTCAAAATTAGATTGATTTGAATGCCAGAATTTAGTCAATACTAACAATTGAAAAATAAATAAAACAAACAACCATGTATTAATTTAAATTATGAAAGTCAGTAATGAGCAGTAACAATAAAAGTAAAATAATTAAAGGCAGTACGTACCAATTATTGAGGGCGGTAATAAAAGAAATGAATACTTACTACTTCGAGTACTTTGAGGACTTACCCTCTTAAGGGAAGTTCAGGAAAATTAATAACCAAAATGAAAACAGATGAATTCGGTAAATTGCATGTTGGTTTATTGTTATAAAAAAATGTGGTGTATTTGATTATATAAAAAAAAATCGAAAATTGCCCAGTGCCGCAGTGCTGATGGCAGACAAAATTGTATTAATATTTTATTAACAACTATATCTTAAAATGAATAAAGGTAGGCTTTACTCGGTTACTTGATTTCGTGAATCACAGGTTTCCCTAAGCAAACGCTTGAAATAGTTAACCGTAATCTAACTTGATCGCGTTATGTAATAATGAAAAATCCGTTAAGAAACTATAAATACAGGTCAGTTCAAATGACTACTCGTTGGATAAATTCAAGTAGCTCACATAAAAGTATGCTTAACCAATGGTTCTACTTAATGGACGTCGAACCATGATTCGTTACAACAACTGTGTTACTAACTAACTATTCCTAATCAGATATCAGCTACGATACGCCGCAGAAAGAAAAAAAAACGGTAAATAATGTTTTCAGGTCAGACCTAGCGTTATCGTAACAATCAATCATTTAACGGATTTACACATATGTGAAATGCAAATGGTTTGTTGAAAAAACAAGTGAAATATGAAGGGTATGAAAATTAAAACAAAATAACGCGAAACTTACTAGACCGTAACAACAATAGTAATTCATTATTCTCTAAAGGCATCTAAAGCAAGCCGGTAGCCGTGGTAAATTAATTGTAAAATAAATATAACTTACAATGTTTTGCGTTCGTTACTTAAATGTTAAAATTCAATCAGAATCAGACTGGTTCTCAGTTAACAGATTAAACTTTTACTTAAGAAGAAGAAGAGAAAAGGAAAGATTAAATTTTGTTTGAGAACAAAGCAAACAAAAAAAACAATGGTAAACGGCACCGGCTGCGGTTACACACAGGTTGACTTAAATGTGACCCGAATAGAAATCGCCAACCCGACGTGGAACAAATTTTTCAACCCCCACTACGAAAATTATGACTGACATGACAATCGCGCACAATAACCAAAAATTGATAACCAATCGAAATTCAGACGCAAAAATCAATGTCCCAACATTTGCGCGTGACGTCAAAGATTCTCGACAATTGCACGAATTCGGAAACGCATATTTTCTCAAATCGCCAACTTTAAACTCGGGGTCCTTACGCGCCAAATTCGATCCGTCCAAAATTGAAGTTTGTCTAGCAATGCGAATTTTACACTTAATTGCTTCGACCAGAGGTCTCATCGGGACGATACGGAAACTGAAAGGACCCTACGAGGGCGTTTCGCTAACAAATACAATTGCGCTCGAAACGCTAAAGGGCGGATGCGGGTTTTAATGCTATTTTCGCTTGAAATACAATCGCAAAATATCGCCCCGTGATAAGTTCCTCAGGGGTGTATATTGTTTCCTCACGCTTTATATCAACGATTTCTTAGACAGGATAAACAATTCAATTTACAGCTTTGCAGACGACAGCATTCTTATATCCTCATTCATGTCGTGGACTCCAACAACCGCTGCTCGTTCGCAACTCGAGCGAAAATATCACATTGCCGCTATCAATGAGAATATAAACGTCATCGTTGAATGGAGTGACGAAAACAATATTCAGTTTAAGGCAGGAAGCACTCAAGCAGCTGTCAATGACAGGCCAAACACTTACTCTGGCCTCATCCATAAGCTTTCTGGGCATCAACGTAGAAAACAACATGTCTTGACGTAATCACATCACCAAAATCGCCAAGGCAGCGGTAAAAACCTAGGAGAACTCTATAGAGCAAAAAAAATGTATAAACCTTAACAGCTATTACTGCTCTATAAGGTCGAAATGAGACCATCCCTGGATTTCTGTATGCATGTGTGGAGCTCGGCATCCAAACACTTGCTCAAGATATTTGACCTCACACAGTGAAGAGGTGGCCGCCTTGTGGATGATCCAGGATTGACTAAAGACCTTGATAGCCTTGAACATCGAAGACAAGTGGCGAACCTATCTCTTTACTATCCATAATACTACGGGAGGTGTTGGAATGAGTCATAAACATAAGATTCAGTTGCGATTACCTAGGGCCGGGCGTCGCTGTTACGAGACTCCTTCATCTGGAGGACCGCCTTGCTCTGGAATGGACTTTCCAGTATTGTCTTTCCCGAAAACTACAACCTACAACACTTTAAGTTCAACGTCCATCATCTCCTCTGCACACACACCGCTCGTTGAGTGGTATAGGATTTTCCATTTGTGTGTGTACCGAACATAAAAAAAAAATAGGGAAAGGGGAAGTTTTAATTTACAATGCCAAATTCTTCGGCACCCTTCTTTTTATATTTTTGAGTAAAATCAATTAAAAGAACGGTTTCATCGTGCACAAATTTATTCAAAGGATTCTCTTTCCTTAATTATTTATTATAACTAATAAACAAATTTAAATACGAAATAAACATTTATTTAAAAATTGGCTGTAAACTGAGCAGGACACTTTGTCCGCGTCCATATAAATTTCTACATCGGCTGCGCCACGTACTCTTCCAATCACTCTACAATCTGCCATAATTAAAACAATTCAAGTCATTTATTTATTCTGTAGGTGTGAACACTTATTTTGTTTTCATCCGAAATGCTTATTTTAAGTAATACTTAGAGACATGTGACAATAATTTACTGATAGACAATTATTTCTATTTTAGATCTGTCAGACATACGGTCTTCATTTTTTGAATACGTTGAACTATCTATCTTATTTTTAAAAAAATATATTTGACTACCACTTTTTCATCACGAAAACAAAGAAAGAATAAATGCTTACTTTAATTATGGAAATTGGATTGTTTTTGGGTAATAATAACGCCGCCTTTTTGAATGGCAATATCATGATAGGATATTAGGTCGTTGGAAAGAGAATAAAGTGAGTTCCATAACCGCAAGTAGCATCCCGTCAAATTAATAGCCAAAATGTACGCCAACTTTCAAAACGGTATATTCAAAACCAACAGAACAGCAACGAGTACTTTAAGCTCTGTGTCATCCCTTATATGCTGTCCGTTAAAAGCCAGATGATCTGGCAACACTGATAAACTCTATCTGTCTTTAAGCTAGCCGCGGAACATGTCATAAACGTCTACGTTCTAAAAGGGTCGGTCATTACAACGAGTTATGAGCGTCCACGTACGCCATTTCGCCACACTTTTATTTGAATTGTATGATCACTGGGGCAATTCTCGTGAACATTTCCTTGAAGATGGAAAAACTTATATTGAATTTTTTAAAATATATTCGTATTGTAACGTGCGAACATCTGTATAGTTGATGAATGAGTATTTGCATATTGGCCTGCTTCAACAATCATATTGACCTGAACTGGTTCAGATACAATCAACAATAATTATATACAGGGTGTCTCTAAAAGGTCCACACAGATTTTTACCACATATTCCTGAGGTCAAAATAAGCCGATTGAAAGTAAGTTACCTTAGTCCGAAATTGCTCGGTTTCCGAGATACAGGGGGGTAAACTTAAAAAATAATAATCGATTTTTTTTAAATTTATGACATTTTTTAGCGGTACCCCCGGAGGTTCCATTTTGCACTGCTAATTCACTGACCAAATTTTATCCTCAAATATAACAGCCACATTTTTTATTGAAAATAGTTTGAATATTCGGGTCCAGCATTGAACACTAGAAACCAACGACTTACCTTAGCGGATTTTAACAAGAGTACCTTTTTTATCTAAAATTGTTCAGAAAATTATTTCCTTAACAAAAAAAATTAAAAAAAAACTATGGTCATTTCAGATCATCATAAGTGCAGTGTGAAGCGGCTTATAACGGGCACATTGAAGAGGTATCCGATGCGGGTTTCGCATCACAAAAAAACCCCCCGAGATGTCAATTTTTAAAGTAACACGTTTAAAAAATTTCATAAAAATTATTTTTTTTTATTTTTTGACGTTACCACCCTGTGAAACGAAGCAATTTCGGACTAAGGTAAGTTGCTTTAAATCGGCTTATTTTGACCTCAGGGATATGTGGTAGGATTTTGTATAGACCTTTTAGTGACACCCTGTATATTATTTGATATACTTAAAACACATTTTTGATAAACTTGGAAAATTTTAGAGGGACAATCTACGTGGCATTCGACATTCTCCAAGCCACGAGCCCTATAATTAAAATCATGGCTGATTGATTTTTTGTCAATATTAAATGAATTTCTTGATTACTGAAAGAGATATTTATGAGACACCGTCAGATGATAAGGGTGACCTATTTATTTGAAAAGAATGTTACATACTTTGTAGTATAACATACCCGGGTCCGTTCAACAAGGTTGAATGAGATAAGTTGTGTTTTTTCTTTATTTTGCCTATGAACGTCAAAACAGATTAACCAAAAAATAATAAATACCTACGTTGTGTTATAACTCTACCTTGCACAATTTTACTTATCCAGAATGCGCCAGACTTTAACAAAATTAAGGAAATTTGAGGAATAAGGGGTGGTATGTAAAGCAAATCACAACACATAGCACCTACTTTATTAATTAGAGAGACAACGTGCCATACTCAGCCTGGAATTCACGAGGGAAAAAAGCATGGCAGAGAAAACCTCAATCACCATTCCCAAAACCGAACCATGCTGTGCAATATTTATTAGTATAATAAAAATTAAATTACGGTCCCCGTGCCAAAATTTGTCGTTCCACACTTGTGACAATACATTTAAAACAAGAGTTTGCTATTAGCTAGCCAGACATCGCCAGCAGGTACTGAGGTCCCATACGGGAGGCTACTCAGCTATAGTTGCAATTTTAGCCAATATCTCTAGGGTGATCATTTTAAATGATAAATAATCATTCATGCTAGGATATTCGCCTAATCAGGGGAGGAAAATGTTAGTAGATTCTCCAAGGCTCTTACTTACAATCTCAGTCATACTAAAACTAAAATCCCAGCAGGAAAAGACAGAAAATAATTTGTTATTGTTTTCATTTAAAGTAGTGTTGTACACAGCATAAAACGATTTCAATAACTGCAAACTTGCAAAAAGCAATATTTGTACACATTATGCTAATATCAATATTAATATTATAAATTTCATTTTACTGACCTGTAACACTGCGCCGGTTTCAGATTTTCCGTCTCCGCTCTCGAACGATACGGTTCAGGATCTCCTAAAAAAAACCTCGCAAAACCCGACTTCTATTTATGATTTGTTTTTCTTTTCTTTTTCTTTACATATATATATAGGGTGTCCCAAAACTGATTGCATAAAGTCTAAGGAAATAATATTTCAAATAGGCGGTTTCTCTCAACTTAGAAAGTATTAAATAATATGTTTGAAGTTACCTAACTTGTAATGATATAGCAACAGTTATCAACAAAGACAAGATTTTATGACTCTTGCATATTTTTGGGTTTTTGAAGGAGAAATGCATATTTTAAGAACTATTGCATATCCAAGCATGTTTTGGGATTCTGTGTTTTCTTACGTTTTATGGCCCCCACCACCATGCCGCGCCGCCTCAACGGTGCGGCGCCTGAACCTCTGAACTCTATTTAGATTGGGATTTCGCTAAGAAGCCAATAAATAGGCTAATAAACTAATAAAATACATAAAGCAATAAACTATTGAGAAATTGCATTAGTCTGAGCGTTTTTTTGGCCAGATGTTTTAACTAGAATTTCTTTACCTGTACGTTATACTTTCTATAAACTATTTATTCGTTCACATTTGTTACAGTTTACCAGACGGCGATCAGCCAAAGTTTCAAATAGCAAATTGCAATATTTAATGTAGTTCTACATGATTTTAGAAATACTACTTATGGTACGGTATTGTAGTCGATAATGCCCGTATGGGAAATCCCGTAAACAATCTGAAAACTCTTAATTCCCCCAGAATCCGCTGTAATTTTTCAACACACGAGAATCTCATCGATACATAAACAGATAGCACTCAACAGATAAAAAGCGAATAGCTTCCATTTTTCTTAGTCTTATCAGGGCCATAATAAAACTCGTCGCGGAACCGGGCGCTGAAATTAATTAAACTGCGAAAAAGCGCCGATATCTGGCAGTTTAAATCGCAACAAGAGCAATCTGAAAAAGTGCTGTGTCGCTGAAAAATCCAACAGTCGTTTATTAGATGTTGCTCGTTATAAAATGAAACAATTCTCGCTCAAAAAAGTTAATGACTTTACAGGCATTTTGTAATTTGCGCATTACGCCTGATATTCTGATGGAAATTCGATTAAAAATAAATTTTCATAAACGCGAAAGATTGAAGTTCATGCAATCTAGTCGAGTGATAAATATGAATTTATGCCTTTTAAGTTAATTTGTCAATCTTAACGGTATTTTTCATGCAATTTTGCTATCTATTAACATTTTTAGATAATTAATAGTCATGTAGGAAATTAAATTCATCCGTACGCAGAAGATCCAATAAATATGCATTATTCGTCGATAGTCAAACTGCAGTATTGGACATAAAATCAAAATAAGCCAATTTACAAAAGTTAAGAAGAAACAAATAATCGGGCCAGTTTCGTTAAGAATCTACTAAAAAACTACAAAATTTTAGCTTGTCCTAGAAGTTGGGCTAAATATTGACATTGATGACAATAAGGAGCATCTAAGAAGCCTCATCTGTCTATTCCACAAATACTAAAGAAACACGTAACCATCAATAGGAAACGTCTTATAACACGATTAGTTAATTGCTTAACACCGGACCATATACCTGGTTCGCTTAGCATAGTTTTTATATATAGGTGTGGATCGTAAAATTGTTGATAGTTGGGCGAAGGCGCCACTAAATTTTCTGGTATGAATATATCGATGATTCTTATGCATTGAAATTTGGGCAGAAAAATTTAGAAAGATACCCTATATAAAAGTATCGAGAAACATTAAAGAAACTTCTATAAATTACACTTCACCTTGACTTGAGCATACCAAAATAAACATCAAAGATCCTACTTAAGCTATTTGTGTAAAGATTAAATATATCCTGAGACATTTCGTGCCCAATGAAACATTAATTTAGTCGCAAGCCTAATTGAGATTATAGTATTGCACTTAAAATAAATATAAGATTCCTAAAGCTAAGTCTCACCCAAATTATAAGATCATTAACTCTGAATCTTAAATTTTAAATCATCAGTAACTAAAATCGGAATTTATAATGTTTTGACCAAGTATCAGGTAATCGGAACGCCCTAAATAGATTATGGCAGCGATAACATCATTGGACAAATAAACAGTTAAAAAATATATTAAATCAATAATTTAACCTGTGAAGAAAATGTATGATCAGTGAAGATCTACAAGGGATATCGAAGTGAGCTGAATTCGGTAACCTGTATAAAGACGAAAACAGTTAAGGCGTAGCATTTAGGTAAATGTAGGCAATACAAAAGAAATTAAATCAAATAATTACGGTAATATTAGCTGGGCATTCGGTACCCGAGATAATATCAGATACGATAGTGAAATCTGTATCAATTAATCAAGTCACGATTATAAATTGCAAGAGAGACAATAAAAGATAATTATCTATTAAAAGTCACTTAACGGTAGGTTCGATAAAAATTAGATAGGTAATTATAGGGTCTACTTGTATGTATTTTTGTCTGCTCACACAGGTGGTGGCTATTTCCCAACCCACACGGCTACTTGGTTGGCGCCAATTAAAGCTCTTTACTGCCTCCTGCATAGCTGTACGTCACACCATGCGGTCAGCATCACTTCGACAAAAAACTCTCTAGGCCAGAAAAAGACCGGGCGGAGGATGGAGATTCAGCCCCGGAAGGATTGACCCTCACTTTACATAAAGTACATCTATGGGGCGATAATTTAGATAATACGAGAGAATATTAAGATGTGTGCTTGTCAATTTATCTCACGATAAGTGTATACGAAAAATGAACCTGCTGTTCTAAAATAACAACGATAATATCGCGACTTTAAAACTTGTCTTTTTTCTCCTTTCGTACGCGTTCAGCGCACGGAAGAGAAGGCCTCGTCAATGGCCGAAAAAATCTCTTAGGCATCCGTCAAGACAACGTTCGAAAGAGAAGTACGGCTTCGAGCACCTCGGAACTGAATTTATCGATAGCGGAGGGGTGCGTTCCAATATTCCAAAGTATGAAATATTTTGATGTATATTTGATTGAAGATATAAATTCTAAGTTCAGAATAGGTATGTTAGGTTCTAATGTAAGGTAAAAAGAATATCGACCACATAAATCTACCAATGAAAGGGAAGAAACTATATTACTGGGTTTGGTAGCACTTACAACGCTACAATTTACGGACAGCGGACAGCGATTGCTGAAGTATAACTGTCCTTGGGAGTTGCTAATAAGTTATGAAGGCATTAATAACGTAGCAAGTGCATTCAAAATAGCTTGATTTCAGGTTGCCAGAAGCCACTTAATATGAAACATTATTTCTAAAGGAGGCTTTAATAGAGAGCAGGATAATTTTACTTTTTGAATAAAAGACTCAGTATTATAAATTAAAACTCATCATCTTTACGTAATGGTTTTCTCTTATATGCTGTAAAACTCGACTTCCTGAATACAAATTTTCAGAGTTGGTACGTATAATTTTTGGAATATACGGTGTTTAAAAGTTGGTTTTTAGATATGAAATATTAAATATCACTTAATACAGATTTCTTCATAAAATACCCAAATAAAACTGAAAATTTGTGAGACCTTCAATGTTTGTATTATTAACACTTATTTCTAATGAAATGTTTAAAATAATGATCAACGTTTTATTTATATCGTTAGAAAAACAAACATAGCCAAACTACCAGGCTATATTATTTTGTAATTTACAATTTCAGAAGTCAATACACTTTTTTAGGTCCAGAATTATGTTTTAAATTAAAATCTTGTGAAAATAAAATTACTGTAACAGTTACAAAATGGCAGTATATTCGATTACTAATTGATGTCTAATTTTACCCGCTATCCCATTCCCAGATTTTTTGTCCATCGTTCTGTCAAGAATGGAATAGATTCTTGATCACCGTAATTTGTTTAAATATTGATTAAGTTTTAAAATAAAGTGCACATAAGGATGGTTTTGTCATATATTGGTCACATACTTCTCTGATTAATTATGGCTAAAATCCAGTAATTTACATTCACATTTCGTTGTCGTGTTTTGACCATCTGTTTCGACAATATCGTATTTCAGTATCCTCCTGTAAGGGGGAAGGGGATCATGCATGTGGTTGCTTTAAATAAAAATAAATATTTAATATTAAGTGAGTTTCAAAAATTTGAAGTCAAGTTTGGTTTCGAGAATAGGCATATCAACAATGTCAACGTAACTTAGGATTTTCACTTAAATAGTCTCAGTTTCCTAATTTTATGAAATACCTTGTATGGGCGTAGTGGATTCTAATTACAGTGCATTATATATTTATTTCTTAGGACGGTGTGTGTTTGCCTTTCTTTGTTATTATTAGATTCTAGGAGTGTTTTCGACCGTTCTTTGGTACTGCAAACCATTTAGTTTCTTGGATTTTTAACTTTCACTTAGAACTTTTAAGGTGTAAACAATAATGAAAACAACCATAAAACAAGATTACAGTAAGTCGTTTTGGGGCAATTGGCCTTACTTTCTTTTAAAATTGCTACTTCATGGTATGTATCAGTATCAGTATGGAAGGGGTGGCATAGCGGGCCTTGCCCTTAGACCCCCAATTGGACCCGTTGTATCCCCAGCCCGCATTAGAGAACCTCCAAGATGACGGCTCTCCTTAAGAAAGCCTGCATCTCCTTCAGATTAACACGACGCACTGAATCTGGTTCGATCGACGTCACGCCAAAGATTCTGAATCTTGCCCACGCAAAGGCGGGGCATTCCGTAAGTAGATGGTATGGGGTCTCGTCGTCCTCCATGCACCATCTACACTTCCCCTCCTCTGCAATTCTCAGCAGGGTCAGGTGCCGTCTAAGCCTACAGTGCCCTGTGTAGAATCCTACCAGGGCCATGCACGCCTTCCTAGGTAGGCACAACAGCCCCTTGGCGAGACTCTTCGCGGGCATATGTATCTTGAGCCTCGTCTGTCTCATCCTCGGAGCCGTCCGCCATACCTCCTCCGCCCGATCCTTCATCCAGGCCTCCAAAGCTCTTTCGCGAACACACTGGCCTATCTCACACAGCAATCAGGACCTAAGTATCCGCGTGCGGAACCTTCTCTGGCTAAAGCAGACGCCCACTGAATCGGCACAGACCGGCCAGCACGGCCGACATAAGTTGCTATGTACGTTATTAAACGAGGCAGCGCCCATTTAATCGGAACAGCGCGGAACGGCATCTCGTTTAATAACGAATGCCGGCAGTGCTGGCCGTGCCGAGCCGGTCTGTGCCGATTCTGTGGGCGTCCTGCTTAAGGCGTCAGTGGCCTCGTTTTCCGGTACACCCGAGTGTCCCAGTACCCAGACCAGCGTAACCTTTTTACGCTTTGCAAGTTCAATCAGCCAGCTTCTACACTCCCTTACCAATAGAGGGCGTGTACGGACCGACTTCAGCGCCATGAGTGCGGCCTTGCTGTCGGAGCAAAAGAAAATCCTCCTGCCACCGACATTGAGCCTTAGCGACTCCCAGACCCTCATCATGATCGCAAAAATTTCCGCTTGGAAAACCGTAGTGTGCTCGCCCAGTGAGGCATATAACTCCCGCCCCAGAGCCTCACAGTACGCACCTGCTCCGTACAGTGTTTCCATTCTGGTCCCGTCTGTGAACCAGACTAGCCCATCCCAGTTTCCCATCCTTCCCTCCGTCCAGTCGTCCTTTGTAGGGAAGAGGAAGTTTAGCCCATCGGGGAAGCCTATCTCAGGAACTATCACGTCACCCGGCATACCCAGGATGGCTAGGTCCCCAGACAGGCCTCGCCATAGACCACAATGGCCCCAGCAGGAGCCGTTGTCATTCCGCATCCCCACGTCAGCCAATCTTATGGCCGCTCTGGCTGTCTCGTGCCTCACCAGGTCCGTCAACGGGGGCAACCCCACCAGCACCTCCAGGGCTCTTGTGGGTGCCGTCCTCATAGCCCCGGTGATGCCGAGGCAAGTAAATCGCTGTAATTTGTTCAGCACTAATCTGGACGCCATTTTCATGGATCCCGGCCACCAAACAACCGATCCGTGCATGAGCATCGGAGCGATCATCGTCCTGTAGATCCATAGCATAGTTTTCGGCCCAAGTCCCCAGGTCCCTCCCAGCGCCCTACGGCAAGCTCACAGGGCACTGAGCGCCGCCGCGGTCTTGAGCCGAATGTGTTCCTGAAAGGTCAGTTTGGAGTCCAACCAGACACCGAGATATTTGACGCATTTCTTCGCCACAAGAGGGGTCCCTTCCAACGCGATGTTGGGAGAGACCTCCAACTTCCTTTTTCTGGTAAAGATGACCATCTCTACCATGCTGGGATTCGCTCTGAGTTCGTTATCCCTACACCACTGTGAGAACCTTGTCAGTGCTTCCTCCAGAAGCCTTTGCAATATTCCCACCTCGGTACCTTGTGCCATAATCACGACGTCGTCTGCATAGGCCTGTGCATAGACCTATTTCATGGTAAAAGATATTTGCGGATATATATACCATCACAAAATGCCTTACTATTTCGGTTTTAGTTGATTTTCTTTAATGTAGCATTTATTTTTGATTGATTTCTTTTATGACTGACATTTCAGGAATCATCTTAATTAACATGTTGATTTGACATATTTCTTTGTGCCTGTAGTAATACGTCGCGCATTCTATTAGTGCTATCCGACTATTAGTTCGAGTGACATTCCGTACTACAACATTCCGGAACCGAGTTTAATAAATATTTGTTTCTGGGACTACCTGTTGATTAATATTAAAGATCAAAAGTGCGATACAGAGCATGCCTACTGGTGTCATATTGCAACGCAAAAAAAAATCAGAAAATATAAGCTCTTTGGAATGCGGCTTCCGTTGGTTGGGCGGAGCATCGGCACATGCAGTTGTTAGCTCGCTTTAATGGAAAAATAGGAAAACTAATTACCTACTTATTCTCTTTCTGGCCAGGGTATTTATTAAAATTGGATAGGAATTGCCAGGTCAAAATCTTGGGTGATTGTTTCAAATATTGACAAGAATGTATTAATTTTGTGTGACATATAGCATGTGGCTCGTAGGGAATTGGGTAGGTTAAACCTTGGAAAGGAATATCCTGAGGAATTTGGGTTTGGCTTTTTTTCCTATCCTCTACATCTACACAATTCGAACATGGGACTCTGGGGCCATTGTGACGGAAAGTGTGTGATGTAGCGGTAGAACATTTTTTGAAATATGTTTGTGGGGATCATTTGCCAGACTCACTTTTTATCTCAGACAGTGCCTCGTTATTATATTTAGAATATTGTTTGTTTAGTACCTGGACTCACTCTGTAAGAGGGATTTTTCACTCTCTTCGTTGTTCTTTAATTTTCCTTACAGAAGTTCTGCCTCGTCCATTCTTTGAGGGCGCCTAGCTGATTCCAGCGTTAGCAGATTTAACAAAAAATCTGTTAAGGCTGACGAAATAAGTTTTGTGAAGGCGGAATAAAAACAAAACCACAAAAGTAGTGAATATTTTTGGTTAATCTCTATTTTCTTCGTCTATCAAAGAGGGCTGCATTTTTATTCTTACAGGGGTCCTAAATTAGTTAAAAGACTATCAGTATCAGTAACAGAAAGGGGCGGGCATTGCACTTAGGCTATCAGTTGGGCCCGTTTTAGCCCTAGCCCGCATTAGAGAGCCCCCTGGTGTTCCTTAAGAAAGTCCGCACCTCCTTCAGACTAAGACGACGCACTGCATCTGGCTCGATCGGCGTCGCGCCAAAGATTCTGAGTTATGCTCAAGAGAAGGCGGGACATTCCGTAAGTAGATGGTATGGGTCTCATCGTCCTCCATGGACCATCAACACTTCCCCTCTTCTGCAGTTCTCAGCAGAGTCAGGTGCCGTCTATGCCTACAGTATCTTGTGTAGAATCCTACCAGGGCCCTGCACTCCTTTCAACTCCTTAGCGGGACACTTCACGGGCCCATGTACCATGAGCCTCGTCCGTCTCATTCCTAGAACCGTCCGCCATACCTCTTCGGCCCGGCCCTCCATCCAGGCCTCCAAAGCTCTTTCGCGAACAGTCTGGGCGATCCCACACAGCGATTAGGCCCTAAGTATCCGCGTGCGGAGCCTCCTCTGGCTAAGGCGTCAGCGGCCTCGTTTTCCGGTACACCCGAGTGTCCCAGTACCCAGACCAGCGTAACATTTTTGCCACCGACATTTGAGCCTTAGCGACTCCCAGACCCCCATCTCCTGGGCGCGCCTTTCTGGTAATACGGAAGCATCGTCGTCTAAGAAGTTTTCTGTGTCTCAGCCATCTTCAGCAACTTCAGGTTGGTTTGGTTCATAATCTGAATCGACGTCAAAACCATCTATTTTCGACAATGCGTCTTGTTCCTAATCTTGAGTTTCCTTTAGACAACGTAATATCTTCTCCTCGTAATCACCTTGACTTTATTTCGACGTCTTTTTAGGTTGATGTGAGCATTTGAACTTGATGGCTCAGCATTCATGGTTTGCATGCAAGCCAGTACCTTATAATGAAGAAAAAATAATTGAAATTATAACTGAATAGCGTATGAACCTAGTAGTAACCTCTACAAGACTCGCATATATTATTAACATGAAAATACAATACCATGCTTATGCTAAATAGTACGTAATTAGAAATATGTACTTACCAGATTCTTAAGTTGCCGATGTCGTTTGAAGTACTTGTCTCACAGACATTGAGAGTTTTCAAAACAACATTGTCGCACACAAATGACTTAACGGCACTTCGGGGCTGTGTAAAAGTGTGTCCAAAAGCAGTATTGCAGGCATAGTTTAAGAAGGTACTAGGAAGATGGGGCCAAAGACTCAAATAAAATATAACTATTGTTCCTTTTATGGTAAAAATATCTGATAGGAGAAAATTCCCTGTAAAAAAAATTAAAAATTGCTTTGTATCAAATTAAATGATTTAGTTTGAAAGAGTTATGGATAATCTAGAATCTCATATTATTTCTGATAATTGATTATTATATTATAAAACCCGAGGTACCTAGATTTACGTGTTGAGAATAGTCTTCATAGGGGAGCCCACAAATCAACAAAAAAAAATATAACAAACCCAGTAAAGACAACCCAAAGGTTCAGTTGCGTCTATGATAACCGAAATTCGAGTTTCCACTCCACGGCTTAAATATGCAACCGAAACTTCTGAAATATATGTTTTACATGAGAAATATAAGTTTGTGATCCATAACAATATATCAAACGTTTATATCGCTGGCGGATATCGTTATAATAATTGGAGAACTTTTATAAAAATCTATTAAAAGTTGTTGATGGCCATCGAGATAAAAAGTGTAATTTATATTGTTTTTTGTTTTATTCCTAAAGTTGTATAACTGTTATTCGTTTTAGTTCTGTTGGTAGTTATGAACTATAAAAGTATTAACACGTTATTTATATTTCAGTCACGTCTAACGACGGAAGTTAAATACAACGAAGTAAGTAAGACTGTTAGCTAAAGTTGTATTATAGTGTCTCCTATCTTGCATGTGTCTTAAAAAGTTGTGCATGTTAATTTTCGATACCACCAAGGATTAATAACTCAATTATTATATTAACAATATATTTATTCTCCTAAGCAGTTTCTTATTAATTCTGACTTCCTTATAATGCCCTATATAATAATGCTGGAATGATAAAAACTGATTGATACTAAAGTTTCATGCTGTTATTTCACTAATTATTCACATATAGGTCTGTCAACCATTAGAATAATGATAACCATCCGACATAAAAATATTCAACTAGACGTATGTAACCAGAATGTCATCGCTTGAATTCAACAAGCCAAAATCGATCTCAAGCTTCTATTACAGATACTTGAAATTACATCAAGACTCAGAGCTTCGATTAACTACATTACACTGTATGTTCGTATGTTCCCTTTGATTAAATAGCTGGATTTGTAGAAGACATCATATAAAATATACTGTACATTTTGACCATAATGGGAAATAGCACCAAAATATCCAGTATTAACTCTAGACTTGTGTAACAAGTCACTTTGATTAGCATAAACAATTAGATTTACAAGAAAATTCCTCTTAATCCTTCATCGTCCATTTCCGGCATGAAAACGGAATTGCCCGAAATTGGATTATCTAGAAGTACACGACTACGTTGCCCCTATGCAAGAGAATTTCAAAGTGCTGGGACTTATTTTCGACTACAAATCAAGTTGAAAAGACTACCTTTGCCATCTACAGATTTCAGCTTCAAAAGATCTTAATAACCTGCGGTATTTTTCTCACTTTGCTTAGGGTTCTATCTTCTATCTTCCCCTCTCTTCTAAGGATTTATCGAGCAATAATTATTCCCAAGATCAACTATGGAAGTTTTATTTATGACTCGAGTACACTTACATATGCCTTGAATTCTATTCAAAATTGAGCTCTATAACTTTTTTCCGAAGCTTTTCGTACCACCCCCATCAATGCTTCCCGCTTTCCTGTATCCAATCAATGCCTCATCTTATAGATTCTTCATTTTCAATCATTCACCATTTTTCCTTTCCTCCTACCGCCTAAACTTTACCACCATAAGATGCAATACTAGATTCCGACAAACACCACAAATTGAAGATTTTCGCTCTAGAACCCTACATTTCCAAAATTGTTCGCCTCTGCTCCCTCCATAATCTCAAACTAGAAAACATCAATATGAATATCACCACGCTCATATATTATAACCTTCTGTAACGTTCTCAGAAAAATGTACTTGTCATCTGTTATTGTTTACATTCTTCATTATAGGAAACACCAGCCATAAATTTAAACTGAACTACTCTCTCTTCATTACTGCGATACATAAAAGGTAACTCCTTCAAAAAATCCTTATTTTATCGGGATCCCTAAGCACCCTCAAAGCTATGCAATTATCCGTTTATTGTCCAGGTTTCCGATCTACAAATTTGTCTTTTGGTTTTTTGCGAATCTGTTTGACACCCGGAAATTGAAAGGAGCATAATTTGTTGGCCAAATCAGCAGATGGTCACCTTATTTCTAGCACAATAAAATAATTTGAACATCACCTCCCATTATTTTGCAGCTGCGTTCAAGACTCTGACTAGGATTGGACATCCCCAAAAGGTCTCTTATCTCCACTGCTCTGAGCCTAACTAGTAGATGATCTGCTCCGAAAACGCTCTGCAGGTTTCCAATGAGTAGGCTTTACAGATGATATAGCTATCGTGGTGCGAGGAATATTTACCAACACACTTTTAGACAAAAGTCAAAAAACTCTCAACATTATGCATAAGTGGTGCAAAGATGAACAGCTATTAGTCAATCCGCAGAAAGCAATACTGATTGCTTTCCGCCGGAAGCAAGTCCTATATGGGCTGCAACTATCTGTTACTGTTTACATTCTTCATTATAGGAAACCTCAGCCATAAATTTAGACCTAATTCTCTCTCTTCATTACTGTCATACATAAAAGCTCACTCCTCCAAAAAAATCCTTATTTTATCGGAATCGCTAAGCACGCTCAAAGCTATGCATTTATCCGTTTATTGTCCAGGTTTCCGATTTGCCAATTTGTCTTTTGTTTCTTTGCGAACCTGATTGACACCCCGAACTTGAAAGGAACCTGATTTGTTGGCCAGATCAGCAGAAGGTCACCTTATTTTTACCCTAAGAAGAATAAAATAATTTGAACATCACCTCTCATTCTTTTGCAACTACGTTCAAGGATCTGACTAGGATCTTAGCGGACATCCCCAAAAGGTCTCTTATCTCCACTGCTGTAAGCCTTACTGGTGGATGATCTGCTCCGAAAATGCTCTGCAGAAGGTTTCCAATGACTACGCTTTACAGCTGTCGTATTGGGAGGAATATTTACAACACACTTTTAGAGTAAAGTCAAAGAGCTCTCGACATCATGGATAAGTGGCGTAAAGGTGAACACCTATTACTCGATCCGCAGAAAGCAATACTGATCGCTTTCAGTCGGATGCAAGTCCCATATGGGCTGCAACTACTAGTACTCGACAATGAAACTACTCCATCTTCTCCAGAGGTGAAATACCTTGGAATCATATTCGATAAAGAGATGACATGAAATTCACATTTTTATAAGATAATGGTAACATTAAGTAGGTGCGGAAGAATGTATTGGAAAATTTGGGGCTTAAACTCAAAGATCATTATAAGTCCATATTTAAAATTGGTGATACTCATGACAGCATATGAACAGTGACCTAATGGACAAAGACTAGGCAATTGCAGGCAAGAAAGCTATTGAGTAAATTAAACTCCTATGACAGCTCTAGAAACCTTACTAAAATACACATATACATACTAGGAAACGGATAAGGCATGCCCGCAAGTTATGCCCCTCTAATGTAGAGGTTTAAAAATAATTGTAGGATAGAATTGCAATTAAGAGATTATTGGATAAAGCGTTTACCAGTAAAGACACAAAACTCGCCTGGTATTCTGAAGGCACAAAAACCGATCATGGAATCGAAGCCGGTATAATGAACTAAAAGGGGGAATAAATTTTCCAATATCCATGGAAAATCTATCCACGGTGTTTAAAGTGGAAGTAACGACCATAAAACGCTACGCAATGGAAATAGGGAAAAGAAAGAGTACCAATAGGACGAAAATAATCTAGTACGATACCCAAGCAGTTCTAAAAGTAATTACAGTGAATCATCTAAACCAGTAGGAAGTTGCTGCAAGTTTTTGACCGAGCTAGGCAGTCAAATAAAGTGATTAGCGTGGGTACAATGGCTTCACAGACACGGAAAAGATTGATAAAATAACCAAAGAAGGATAATTGGGCGTTATGGTAGGACAAGAAATGTGAGGTTACTAGATCTATTATTAAGGCATCCATTAGGAAATGGGAAGCAATGGAGTCTCAAGAATGGTGGAAAGTTGAGCTTTAAATTACATAGAAAGTTTGTCAGAATGACGGTAGGTCTGCTAACCGGCCGCTGTCGACTAAAGAGATATTTAAATCTGATAGGTCTGGCAAATGAAATCCTATGCAGATTCTGTCAGGAAGAAGAAAACTGCATCCCACGTTTTAAGTTTCTAGAAGGATAGCGTGAGAATGTGATTAAAACATATGGGGAAACCCATTCCGAAAGCTTCATGCTACACGGAAGGAACTTTATCAAGGCTATGAAGTATAGACTAGATAGCTAATGTGCTCCAAAGACATGAAGAGCCATAATAGGTTGCATTGAAAAACTCCAAATACCTAAAATCTTATAATTATATTATCGCTTGCCATCTCTCCCTGTCATAGTCACCTGGAAAATAATAGTTCTGCGCTATTGAAGGACGGACCACTTCCAACATGCTCAGCCTCGCGGGTTCCTCTCACAATTAAACACGCCATCCCGCTTTGAGAATTGTATGAACACTCATTGGTCAGCCTAATAATAACAGACGTTAAATTATATCCATCAATCATTCAGTTCTTATTCCGTTTGGTGGAAAATTTTTGTAGATATCACTACTCCACAATCAACACAATCCACTTATACGCTCACTAATACTAGAACTATTTAATAACACAAAAAATATATTCATCATTTAAATATAGAAAAACAAATTCAAAATTGCTAGACGAGTTATGGAAGTCTACAAACACATTCGAAATTGCTAGAAGGGTTATGGACGTAAAACGTGAGTTTTGGATAATATGCATGTTCATCCAAAGTAAAGTATATGATCCACTCAGACGCTCGTTAATACTAAGAATATTTAATAGAAAAAAAAATATACTATTTAAATATTAACAAATATTCAAAATTGCTAGAAGAGTTATGGACGTAAAAGATGAGCTTTGCATAATATGTATGATCATCGAAAGTAAGGTATATAATCCACTCATACGCTCACTAATACTACGATTATTTAATAGAAAAAAAAATAATGCATCACTTAAATATCAACAAACAAATTGAAAATTGCTAGAAGAGTTATGGATGTAAAACGTGAGCTTTGCATTATATACATGTTCATCCAAAGTGAAGTATATGCTCCACTCATACGCTCGCTAATACTAAGAATATTTAATAGAAAAACATTAATACATCATTTAAATATCATTAAGCAATAATATACATGAGCATCCAAAGTAAAGTATATAATCCAATCATACGCTCAGTAACACTAAGAATATTTAATAGAAAAAAATAAATACATCATTCAAATATCAACGAACAAATTCAAAATTGCTAGAAGGGTTATGTACGTAAAAGGTGAGCTTTGCAGATGATCATCCAAAGTAAAGTATATGATCCACTCATACGCCTACTAATACTAAGAATATTTAATAGGAAAAAAAAAATACATCATTTAAATATCAACAAACAAATTCAAAATTGCTAGAAGAGTTATAGACGTAAAACGTGAGCTTCGCATAATATACATGATCATCCAAGGTAAAGTATATGATCCACTCATACGCTCACTAATACTAAGGAATATTTAATAGAAAAAAAATTAATACATCATTTAAATATCACCAAACAAATTTAAGATTGCTTGAAGAGCTATGGACGTAGAAGGTGAGCTTTGCATAGTCTGCAAGTTCATCCAAAGTAAAGTATATGATCCACTCATACGCTCACTACTACTAAGAATATTTGAGAGAAAAAAATGAATACATCATCTAAATATCAACAAACACATTCGAAATTGCTAGAAGAGTTATGGACGTAAAACGTGAGTTTTGAATAATATGCATGTTCATCCAAAGTAAAGTATATGATCCACTCAGACGCTCGTTAATACTAAGAATATTTAATAGAAAAAAAATATACTATTTAAATATTAACAAATATTCAAAATTGCTAGAAGAATTATGGACGTAAAAGATGAGCTTTGCATAATATGTATGATCATCGAAAGTAAGGTATATAATCCACTCATACGCTCACTAATACTACGATTATTTAATAGAAAAAAAAATAATGCATCACTTAAATATCAACAAACAAATTGAAAATTGCTAGAAGAGTTATGGATGTAAAACGTGAGCTTTGCATTATATACATGTTCATCCAAAGTGAAGTATATGCTCCACTCATACGCTCGCTAATACTAAGACTATTTAATAGAAAAACATTAATACATCATTTAAATATCATTAGGCAAATTCAAAATGCTAGAGAAGTTATAGACGTAAAAAATTAGCTTTGCATAATATACATGATCATCCAAAGTGAAGTATATAATCCACTCATACGCTTACTAATACCAGCGAATATTAACTACGACAAGAAGGCCCACTCAATGGCCAGAGAGCGCTACAAAGGAATCGTCGTTTATTTTCTTCGTTGCCTGGTAACGATCGACGAACTTCGCCGCACACAGGTTGAATTTAAATAAAAGCTGGCCATAAACGATATTTTCGTTTGCGGTATATTTAATCAAATTTATGACGAAATTATTTATAGCACTCTAACACTCTATTTGGCTTTGGAAAGACACAATTGATATCTTCTGAATTGTTTGCAGCGCCCTGTCAAACTTACGTTATGGTTTTTTTTTATTATTATCACCAAATAAATATTTTGATTAAGTTTGTATTCAACTGGCTGTTTCAAAAATCTGTTAACGTTTTTAATTAGTTATTATTGATAACAATACTCAAGGTATGTAATAACTAATATTTAAAAGATTTTGATTTTGTGCTAATGATTTCACTATATTTCCGAATACTAATATTCTGACAAAAGACATCAAGAAGAAAATGTTGCTCGATTTTCCCCCATCTTTTAATATTCAATTAAATTTTGGCCTTTTGGGTGTTTTTAAAATTGGTTAAAGGTTTCGCACAATATTTTTACTGTATATTTCATTCCTATTTTGTAATACAATACAACTAAAAAATAGCGATATTATCTTATATCGAATATTGACCCGACTATATAATTTAGGCATGAAAATTAATCTGACAAAAGGATGAGCTGGTCTATGGCCGTCGCGTCAAAGGTCGCCTGCCAACATGATTGTTTTATTTGTATCATGGCCTGCCGATATCGTTGCCGCCGCGGAAAGTGATCCTTCTTATCGAATAGTTTTGCCCACATACATAATAAAAAGATAAAGACTGATATACTACACAGCTAACGTGCTAACACTCCGTTGAGGATATGTGTTGGTGTTATACCTAATTGTGCAACAACTGAAGTACTGAAGCCAGATTATCAGAAAATGGCGCGTCGCTCGCTACGGGGGCTCAAAGAAAGGAAACTAACCAGGTGCTAACCCAAACTAACCCAAGACATACCCAAACTAATCCAAGACGTACCCAAAACTTAAAAACTTAAAAAAAATAAAAAAAAGGAACGGGGATCGAACCCAGGCCGTCTAGGTGAGATCCAGCTGTCTAAACCTCTACACCACAACACTCCCGAGATCTCTTGGCAGAAATTGATTGCATCACGAAGACATATTGTAATACGAGATGGATCAACCAATAGGAGACGTCGATTTTTACATAGTGTACTATTTGTGTAAAGGATCTTAAAATGCAAATGAGGATCACTTATTGGCTAAATTTGTAACGTGCGCAGCTTTCCCTGCTGCTGTCTTGTTTGAGCATTTACGTTTCTCTGTTTTTTTTTTGCTTCATATATTGTACTGAAAGTATTTTCAAATGTCATTTAAATTACCCTTAACTCAACGCATTATTAAATTATTGGAATTTTAAAAGCTATATCTGTTGTAAAGTCATCGGTACCGGGTGGGCAAGAAATTGAATAATCGATTAAACGCTTAGTATTTTAGCAAACAACTGAATAACTGATTAATCGATCATCGATATTTTCTGAAATATTAATCGATAAGTCGATTAATCGGTAATTTCTTAAAAGTGAATCGAATAATCGATTATTGTCGCCCACCCCTAATCCCATAATATTGTAGTAAGTGAAACTGAAGCTTAAATTTCGGCAGAATCATTATTGCTGATGCAAGACTGATGTTATTATAAAAAGAGGTAATAAATACTTTGGCTGAATCAGCAAATAAAAATTTATAATTTAGTTTTAATTTGTAAATATGGCTTTAATATTACCTTGGGATAGTCAGAATATAAGCAAGTGTGTTTGAACAACAGCTGCACTGATGCTTCTATATTTTTTACTAGTTTCGTTCCTATTAGATTAATTTAAGAAAGAAAACGATAACTCTGATATACATGTATGGCAAAATTTCAGGCCCTCATCAACGCGTTTCTGTCGTCGGCTTAACATTCATTTTGCTCGTGAGACTCCTGCATTAACCTTTGCAAAAACAAAATTTGGATCATCGAATTAAAAATTTAAAACCCTTTTCTTTACAACGAAGGAGCCCTTAATTTTCAAAATCATTTTCTAAAACGATTTATGAACATACAAATGATTTTTATACATGATTTTTATCGTTAGTGATAATTGATACTCCCTATATATAAATATAGATGATGAGCAAAAAATTCAACAATTATTTCTCTAAAACACGATATATTAAACGTGTAATACTTAATAACTTGTATGTCTTATTTCTGGTAAACCTTATTATGGCCAGCTCTCCTAGAAATTTGACCAGTGTGCGCCGGGTCCAAAGGTCACATGCCAGTATCATGCTAGTTTTCGCGCGGGGAAGGAGACATACCGTTGACGTGCCGCCGTGGAGAGTGAATCTTCTTATCGTAGTTATTATTCGCTGCTAATACTAAGAATATTTAATAGAAAAAAAAATTAATACATCATTTAAATATCAACAAACAAATTCAAAATTGCTAGAAGAGTTATAGACGTAAAACGTGAGCTTCGCATAATATGCATGATCATCCAAAGTAAAGTATATGATCCACTCATACGCTCACTAATACTAAGAATATTTAATAGAAAAAAATTAATACATCATTTAAATATCAGCAAACAAATTCAAAATTGCTTGAAGAGTTATGGACGTAAAAGGTGAGCTTTGCATAGTCTGCATGTTCATCCAAAGTAAAGTATATAATCCACTCATACGCTTACTAATACTATGCATATTTAATATCTAATATCTAATATCTATAATATCTAATAATATCTAATACATCATGTAACTATCAACAAACGAATTGAAAATTGCTAGAAGAGTTATTGACATAAAATGTGAGCTTTACGTAATATAGATGATCATCGAATGTAAGGTATATGATCCACTCATTGTTAATCATTTAAATATTAACAAATCAATTTAAAATTGCTAGAATAGTTATGGACGTAAAAGGTTTTGCATAATGTACATGATTATCCCACTGAACTTGTATATAGTTCAGTGGATTATCCAAAGTAAAGTATATGATCCACTCATACGCTCGCTAATACTAAGAGTATTTAATAGAAAATCATTAATATATCATTTAAATATCAACTAGCAAACTCAAAATGCTAGAAGAGTTATAGATGCAAAACGTGAGCTTTGCATAATATACATGATCATCCAAAGTAAAGTATACGATCCACTCATACGCTTACAAATACTAAGCATATTTAATTGAAAAAAAATTATCTAATACATCATTTAACTATCAAGAAACAAATTGAAAATTGCTAGAAGAGTTATTGACGTAAAAGGTGAGCTTTGCATAATATACATGATCATCGAAAGTAAGGTATCAACGTATCATACGCTCACTAATACTAAGAATAGTTAATAGAAAAAAATTAATACATCATTTAATTATCCACAAACAAATTCAAAGTTGCTAGAAGAGTTATGGACGTAAAAGATGAGCTTTGCAAAATATACATGATCATCCAAAATAAAATATATGATCCACTCATACGCTCACTAATACTAAAAATATTTAATAGAAAAAATTACATCATATGAATAGCAACAAGAATATTCAAACTCGCTAGAAGAGTTTTGGACGTAAATGGTGAGCTTTACATAATGCCATGATCATCCAAAGTAAGATATATGTTCCAGTCATACGCTCACTAATAAAGGGTTTTCCAATAAGAGGTGTTATTTTCATATTCAGAGGAAAATGCCATTTTTTTAGATAAATGATCGGATGTTTATTTCGTTATAAAGAGGAAGGTATGCCGTTAATAATGGAAAATAACATCAGCCAAATGACCACTACGACCACGCCTACAGGACCATATCCTTTTGATGAAATTTTCCATAACCAAATCGCAAAGTGGCTGCCCTATGCCCTCGATAGCCTCACGAATTCCATCTTTGAGGTCTTGAATCGACGCTGGGCTGTTGGCGTAGACCTTCTCTTTCACGTGGCCCCAAAGGAAGAAGTCGGAAGGTGTTAAATCACAAGATCTCGGTGGCCAATTGTGATCACCTCTTCGAGAAATAACACGGTCCGGAAACTTTTCAATGGTTTCGTTGCTTGTGTGGCACGTAACGCCGTCTTGTTGAAAGTAAACGTTGTCCAGATCAATACCCTCCAGTTCCGGTCATAAAAAATAATTAATCATATCTCGATAGCGCAATCCATTCACCATAACTGGTGCTCCAGCCTCATTTTCGAAAAAGTACGGTCCAACGACCCCGCCGGACCATAAACCGCACCAAACAGTCACACGTTGAGGATAGAGAAGCTTTTGAACAATAACTTTTGGGTTTTCCGAGCCCCAGATGCGACAATTTTGCTTGTTAACTAAGCCACCGAGGTGGAAATGGGCCTGATCACTCAAGATGATTTTTCGATGGAATTCCGGAACATTTTCATGCCTTTGAAGGACCCAATCGGCAAAGACACGACGTTGTTGATGATCGGCCGGATTGAGTTCTTGTGTTAACTGAATTTTATAAGCCTTAAGACCCAAATCTTTATGCAAAATACGGTGTAATGACGTGTTTGGAATGCGTAATTCCAAAGAACGACGAGAATGGACAAACCTGGGTTTTCTTCAACACTTTCGGCTACAGCAGCAATATTCTCGGCTGTTCTTGAGCGACGTGCACGGGTTTTATTCTTCACATCACTAACTTGTCCCAACAGCTCGAATTTTTCCACCAATTTCTGTATTGCGGTCCGACAAGGTGCTTCACGACGACCCAAAAATGTTCGAGTTTTACGAACCGTCTCTGCCAAATTTTCACCATTTTTATAGTGAATTTTAATAATTTTAATGCGTTGTTGAAGCGTGTATCGTTCCATTTTTATTAATGGCGTAGTTTCTACTTGTCAAATGTCAAAAAATGACAGCTCCAAAAGTGACATCTACCGAAATAGCGGGCTATTCAAAATAACACCTTTTATTGGAAAAAAATAATATTATATTTAATACAAAAAAAAATAATGCATCATTTAAATATAAACAAACAAATTCTAAATCGCTAGAAGAGATATTGACGTAAAAGGTGAGCTTCTAGGTGATCATCCATGGTAAAGTATATATACAATTTTCTAAAGAAGTTTTCACTTCAAAAATTGGCTCATGGTGAAATCAAATGCTTCACGAGCCCTGATTTTTCTCGTTTAAAGAAATACGTTTTTGAAAGCAAGATTTTGTACATTTGCATATTAAAGGGAGCACCCTTAAAAAACATTTAATTTTATTAATCATGTGAAATTAATGTTATAAACATTTTTAAGTCGTTAAGATATTTTAAAATACGCTGAAGTCTGCTGGTATGTTGAAGCTGTTAATTACTTGTTTGGGTTAGTTTAATATTGATTTTAGCAGTAAATTTTGAAACTAGACCTAAATAAGATTCAGTCCTATATATAGCTAAAATCGTGTTTAGATTAGATAAGTAAAAGGTAATATTAAAATTAGTAAAAGATCGCATAAAAAAATATGTGCCTCACCTTTATACACAAACAACTGAAGTGAAACTTTTGAAAGAAATATTAGGAATTGAGTTTTTATTTTAAGTTTTTTTTTCTCAACTTTTGCCTCCGGTTTCGACACATTTTTACTTTTTTTTCAACTTTTTATTCGCCGGAAACCGCGTTTCTTTAACTTTCTTTTTATTATTATTTTTTCTTTATTTCGTTTTATAATACTTTTATTAACTTCCATTTTTCGAAAAATTTTGGGCATCCGGAGAGATGAGGGGTATATACTGGAACATGCTTAATTAAAGGGTCGTTTCACTTTGAAAACCGTTTCACGTTGTTAAGCATTTTTTCTGACTTTACCCTCGCTAAAGAAGTTTCACTTCAAAAACATAAGTGACAAACCAAGCAGATACTTGAAATTGTGAGCTTTGGAACCTGTATCACTTAGAAAACATCCAATGAAGCTCAGATATTTCGTGGACATCTTTTGCGTATATGAAAAACCTTGTGCAACAAAATCTGCGTTGTACATAATGTCGTAACACTTCAAATTTTCTTGTCATATAATTTGCTTGGAAAAATAATTAAACAAAACTCATTTCGTATTTATGGATGATGCACATTTAATTTTCCCATATATAAATTCCCCATATTCGGTATCTACTATTCACTATCCAGAGGACACTGCTTCCTAAATTACAGTCCTAATAGAGAGTGCATAACTAAATATTTAATTACAATGTTAAAGTTTACAATTTTGAGAGTTTAAAAAGTAGCTGACACCGTTCACAGTTCAAAAACTTTTTACCTAAAACTGGTAATTTTATAAAAACTGCTCTTGAATTTTAATTGCACTATATACAGAAACGTAGCAATTCAACTGCCGTCTCTTTTAGACTAAGACTGTTGGAGAGCTTTTGAAAAGTACGAGATTTAAATACCACTTTAATTTTGTTTTTAATTCATCCAAGTATTTCGAATCTCGAAATGCACAAGTACACAATAACAAGAAAAGGTCGGCTTTTTATTTTTGAGGGAGTCGTTTTACGTGTATACTCCCATTCGTGACTGTATTCGTGCATGTCTGCATGTATTGCGTCTAACATTTAATTTGTATGTTTTTCCTTGTAAATCTGCTCAATTAAGCTTTACATGCATAACGTAGCTTTAGATGCATTAGTGTAGCATCC